>JANVCK010231723.1:0-10115 GCA_026546655.1 Epizoanthus illoricatus | reverse complement strand
ATTCTGTCCCGAAAAAATGATTGACAGAACCCACTTTTGTACTCGCTCAATGGCTTCAGACAAATATGCAGGCAAGGTGTAGTGGTAAACCTGGCAACTGTACTCTAAAACTGGTCTGACACAAGCACAATAGAAAGTTTATTACTTTATTACTGTTCCTTGTATGATGGATCCCAGGGAATAGATTGTTCACCATTATTTCCTTTGCTTTAATTTTCTTCCATAGTGCACAGGATTAGCCTTTTACCACACAATCTGCACCTCTCTCCCCTTTCTTTCTACTTCTATTTCCTCCCTATGGTTCGCCTTTAGTCTTAGACAGCTTGTACTTGCAACACATACATGCTTTATAGGTATATGAAGACCACTCTTAAGTACAAGTGTTTACTGTAATTTCCATCCCTCTGTGTATATACAAATATAAGATGCCTATGATCAGCCAAAGTTGTTTGGTCAAGGTTTGAATGTAAGTTTTGTATAATAATAATCTGTCTGTACATCTATAATTTTGCATAACCATGCCTTGTTCTCAAGACACAAGTTATGTTATATAATCTTGTGTTGTTGTCTCACAGTTGCTATTACATGTAATTGCTTTGCAGTTCTGAGGAGAGGTTGTCAAGGAGAACAAGGAAGAAAGAAAAGGGATTAAGAGACGAAAGGCAATTTGTTTGTACAATTTAATATTATCCCTTAGCCAACTAATGATGCTTAATTATATAATTTTAAAGAACATAAATATGACGTTTGAGCAAGATGACCAAACCTCAAACTAAAAGATGAAAAGGACAAAAAACTTCTTAGTCATTTGAAGAGTAGAAATTGTGTTTGTTGCAGACATATTTATCACGTACATGTATAAGCCACGGGGTTTTTCAGGTTTCAGTGTCAGTTTTCTTTTATTCAGAGGCACAAGGTTGGGGGTGCATATTGTACGTGAGATCTTTCAGTTTGAAATTTGTTTCCTCCTTCAAAGAAGCCTTCAAGATAACTCCCGAACAGATAAAGTAAAGAAAAAGTAATAAAAAATACCGTGGTATCTGTTGTTGGTTTCTTGATCATCACCGACTAGGCACAACTTCAAAACAAATCGCACATTCTAACAAAGAGCTTGCCTTTCTTCTTTATGGTGTTTTTGGCACTTTGATTTCCCTTCCTGTATAGGCCATTGTCATCCAAAGTCCTTCAATTTTTCAAAAGCTTGAAGAACTTAACCTAAACACACGCTAAATCACTCCCTCGTGTTTTGCCGCCATTTTGAAAATTATTCCATCACTGGTGTAGAAATCTACTGCCCACAACATTTGCAGGTAAAAGCATGACCGCCATACACGCGAGTTCTGTGATTTGCATGTTTTCTGAATGCAATTTCGCACTAAATGTCGTCGAAACAAGCAATTTTTTTGCTGAAAAATGGTGGCAGGTCTCTGAACTTAGGATGCATCTTATACATTTTCCATTTCAAAAATCTTGAAATTCTAAGCTCTCTGACAGGCACCCAAGTTGGGGGTTCAGCTTAGTATGTGAGATGCGGCCAGCTTGTACATAATAAAATATGGGGGTGGGGGAATAACCTCTCCCCAGTCCAGGTACACTAAAGAAAAAGCACAGTTCTGTATGGAGGAAATAAGCGAAAATTGCTTAGTTTTTTTCTTTTTGTACTGTGAATGTATATGTGCTAATTATTGAGGTATTATTTACATTGTATGTATAATAGTTTTTATTTTTGCCTAATTAGTCATTTTGCTGGGTTTAGAACTCGTGAAGAGCTGAGACAAGAATCCCCAGAATCAAAATGGTCAAACACAAAGAGCAGAGACCACCAGAGAAGCCCAAGTGCAACTCCGCCCAAAAAATCAGCCCGTCCACAAAGTCCAGTGCACCGCCAGCGTAAGGATAAGCGACAGCAGAGCAGGGATAGGTAAGAAACATTTTAAATTAAGAAACCCTTATCACTGGTTGTGATGCTTTACATTTTGTTTATTTGACTTTGGAATCACTGAGTGGAACAGTCGCAAATCCAATTTAATAAATATGATGTTTGAGGGGACAAGTTTTGGGGAATTGGGTACCATGGGTCCCTAAAAATAGCTTAATAATACCATAAAAAGCTGCATGGTTAATTTTCTAAGTAAATTACAACAAAGGGGGCGTCACCTCCTTGTACCTGCCCCCACTAAATTCGCCCGAGGAAGTTAACATGGTTTCGGACCCTCCCATATTAACTTTGGCAAAACAACATTCGTATCTAAATAAAAATTACGTAATCTGTTTGTGTCTCACTCTTCAGAATTTCCAGAAGTAGAAGCCCTCCAAGGCATGAAAGAGGGCGTCAGAGGAAACAAAGAGACAGGAGAAGGCACAGCACGAGTCAGTCAGAAGGTGACAGCCCAGTAAGGTTACAACGGAGACATTCACCGTCACCAGACATCCCCAAAGAACAGCGATACAAGTCCAAGCACGGTGACAAGGTTCGTCAAGAGAGGTCACCTGTTCATGAACAAGAACATTCATTTAGAAACTATGGTGTTACTAAGGTACGGAAATATGGTGGTGTGATAAGCGATGATGAAGCTGCTGTAACAAAGAACAGAGCTGAAAAACAAAGGAGGTACAGAAGAAGTTCGTCCCCAGAAGAGCTGCGATCTCGTAACAAGTCACGACAGAGGAGCCGTCTGGAAAAGGAAAGGTCAAAACGGTGGAAGGACTCACCCGAGAGATTACCAAGGTCAAGAACTGGTAATGTTTGTGATAATCAAAATGGAAGAAGCCCTGAAGAAGTAAACCAGATGTACAGAAAGGAGTCTCATTTCTCAGGCAGTAGAACAGCTGAACCACCTGAACAAGAAATCCAAACTCCACCACGGAGACAAAGGGAAGAAAGGGAGTCGAGAAGAAGAATTAGAAGAAGCACAGAGAGCTCACCTGAAGTGAGAAGACAAACTCAACACTCAGAGAGCTTGGAAAAAAGACAGCGGTGGCAACGAAACCGATCAGAGGAGTCACCTAGGCGATACCAGCAGCCTAGGTTACAGGAGCAGAGAGAAGGATCCTTGAATAGGGTAAAGGGAAGGAAGAGATCAAGGGAGAAAGATGTTACAAGTTCTCCAATCCGACCTACCAGTCGAACAGGGAAACGAAAGCCAAGAACCCCAAGTGCTTCACCTCCCCATGGTCTAAGAAGAGGAAAGAGGTCGCCAGGAGCGGATGAGAAACCAAGCAGAGGAAGGAAAATTGAAGACAGACGCAAAAAGCAGCCTGTTTCAGCTTCGTCATCGTCAGAAGTCAGTTCCAGTGGATCTTCTGATTCTGAATCAGATTCTGAGAATAGTTCTCATGAATATGCCCAAAGACAGAATCCTGGTGGGTACGCAGAGAGCCGGAGAGACAGAGAAAGTGGCAGGAGCACCAGGTCTCCAAATTTACTTCCAAGGAGAAGGGACGACAATTCACAAACGAGAGTTCCATTGCAGAGCCCACCGCAATATCACAAGTCGACCCTTCAGGAAAGTTCAGAGTTTCAGAATCTGAGAAGGCAGAGCCATTCTCAAAGCCCTTTGCAACACCAGCAGTATTTTCAGCAGTCGCCAAGTCTACCAGCCAGACATAGGGTGCCAAGCCCTCAAGCCAGGCAGTGGCCTGCTAGCTCTCCAGGTGGACCACATTCGCTGGGTCTTAAAGCCAGACGGTCACCTAGACAGTTGCCTGCCTCTCCACCCAGATGGTCACAAAGTCCCCCACTTAGACAGGCACCAGTTTCCCCAGCCAGACGGTCTTCCAGTCCAACAGGCAGATGGAGACGTCGATCTCCAAGCCCACCCTTGAGGCAAAGATCGCCAAGTCCAAGGCAAAGGAGGCCATCCCCAAGCGCACCACCTCAATATCTGTCACCTCCCAGAAGAAGACCATCACTTTCGCCACTCAAAAGAAGATATTCTTCATCTCCCCAAAGAGAAAGATCACTGACCCCACCGAGACAAAGATCACTTTCCCCACCTCAGAGAAGAAGATCACCTTCCCCACCTAGAAGGAGAAGATCACCTTCCCCACACCGACGGAGGAGATCACTGTCCCCACCCAGACAAAGATCACCTTCTCCACCTCGGAGAAGAAGATCACCTTCCCCATACCGAAGGAGAAGATCACCTTCATCACCCAGGCAAAGATCACCTTCCCCACATCGAAGAAGAAGATCACCTTCATCACCCTGGCAAAGATCGCCTTCCCCACACCGAAGAAGAAGATCACCTTCTCCAATCCGAAGGAGAAGATCACTTTCATCACCCAGACAAAGATCACCTTCCCAACACCGAAGAAGAAGATCACCTTCATCACCCAGACAAAGATCACCTTCCCCACACCGAAGAAGATCACCTTCCCCACTCCGAAGGAGAAGGTCACCTTCGTCACCTAGACAAAGATCACTGTCACCACCCATATCACCTTCACAATCTCAAAGAAGAAGGGTATCTTCCCCACCCCAAAGAAGGAGAAGATCACCTTCCCCACCCCAAAGAAGGAGAAGATCACCTTCCCCACTACAGAGAAGAAAAAGATCACCTGTTTCACCTAGACAAAGATCTTCGCCACCCAGACGAAGATCACCTTCCCCACTCCGAAGGAGATTACCTTCCCCACCTGGGCAAAGATCGCCAAATCCAGTATTGCACCGTCATTCACCCCCACCAAGAAGGAGGAGAAATGTTAGTAGGACACCACCCAGGCGGGAACAGTTTAGAAGTCGCTCTCCATTGAGTCGAAGCCCAACCAGATACCAACCACCTTCTAGACATGTGCCCTCTTCAGATAGGGATAGACGCTATGGCCGCAAGCAACGTCGTTCACCAAGTCCATCACTGGTCAGGAGAAGAGTGAGCAGTGCATCGGAGGAAGAAGAAAGGTATGAGCCCGTTATGTGCCTGCACCCAGTCTACTGTTAGAGGCTGAAATGCCAAATACACTGATACTAAAACCTTTAACAGCTGCTTCGATAAGTGTCTCATTTCTTGTTCAACCCTTACCCCTCATTTGCTGTTTCCGTATTCAATTCTTGTCATTACTTGAACAGTTCTGAATAGGTTTATTCCAACCAATTGTACGTGTACATTATACTTCCAAGAACAAAAAAGTGGTCATCGACAATAGCATTAGCAATAGTTATACAACAGCAATAGCAACAGCAATAGCAATAGCAATAACAGTAGCAATAGCAGTAGCAATAGCAGTAGCAATAGTAGTAGCATAAGCAATACAACAGCAACAGCAATAAAAGTAGAGTAGCAACAGCAATATATATTAGTAACAGCAATGCTGTATCTCAAGGCTTTGACTAACACGAATGCTGTTCTTTCTGTTGTATCTCCAAAGGCACTCAGAAGAACGACGGAGAAAACCACAAGTGACTTCAACACGAATGTCAGAACGAAAAGACAGCAAAGCAAGTAACAACAGGTCTGGAAACTCCCGCAAGTCCTCGGCCAAACCAAGTGTGAGTTCCAGCAGCAGTAGCAGCAGTGAAAGTGACAGTAGTGAGAGTGACAGTAGTGAAAGTGCAAACGAGAGCAATGCAAGTAAGAGTAGTGCCAGCAGTAGTGGGAGCAGTGGAAGCGACAATGACAGTAGCAGCGGCTCTGACAGTGAGTCAGAGTGAACCACCATTCTACCTCGTTAAACAAACAATGCGCGTGATAGTCGCGTTGCTGCCTTTGCCTTCGTAAAAGGAAAAAGGTCTATTGCTAACATTCCAAAGGTGAATATCCTGCAAATGTTTCTACTGCCAAGACTAGATTTTAGACGTTTTGGGACCGGAAGGGTTGGTTGGATATCAAGTCCTAAACAGAAGAGAGACCCAGTCTTTTTAGACAGTCATTTTCGTCGTTTTGCAAATCGTGTTTATAGATGAAAGTAGATTGCATTAGTTAGCAGTATTGCAGTGACTCAAAGGTCTTTAGATTCAGAAAAATTTGTTGTTCCTCACAGAAATTGTATTTGGAATCAGAGTATATCACTGTTGCAAACATAGAGATTTACAGCGGAGCCATTCCTACTGAATCAGCAGATCTTCAATTTTTTAGAGCGTGCAATTTGTTTTCACAACTGTTGGCAACTGCACAGATTTCCTGGCATTTTAGCGGTTTCACTAGTTTGCTGTTATACTTCCTACTTTACAGATAACCAACCTACAATACGAATATCGTAGGATATTTGTGCTCGTCTCGGTCCCTCTCTGACAGTTATTTGGACTCTACCGAATCAGTTGTGTAACAAAGACATTTATCGCAAGTCGAGTCCGGTATAAGCCCAAACCACAATGTTCTCTAATTGTGGCAATGTTGATGTTTGAACCACGGATATTGAATTAACAAATTGAGCTGATGATTCGTGAGCCACTTCCGTCTGTGCCATCCTGCACTTTAGCTCAAACTGATAAATCGTTCGGTTTTGCGTTTCAAAGTATTTTAATCGAATGGAGTTGCTAAGCTTGTTTCATGACATCTGGCCATACTTCACAGAAATGAGGTGATGCCAAATTTGAGTGTTTTGTCCCGACAGTGCCCCGTTAAGATTTATACCAGAGACGAATTATTCGTCTAGACTTGATATAAATGTGAAGACGAATTTGGACGGACAATTTGTCTAAATTCTGAAATACATCCCAAGAAACCTTGCGACCAAATAAAAACCAGTCCTCAATTTTAAGTCGAGGTCAAATTCGTTATCTGGTCCGTCTAGATATAAATTTAGAGCCGTGTTATCCATCAAACGAATTATGCGTCTGCTAGCACGTCTTGCAGACGATTAAGCAAAGACGAATTTGCGTCAATAACTCGACTGAACACCGAATTTACATCAAGACGAATTATCCCTCAGACGGATAATTCGTCTCGGACGGAAGACGGATAATTCGTCTCGGACGGATAATCCGTCTCAAGTATAAATTGGGCGATTAAGATGTTTCATGTCATACAAATAGCTGTATAGCAAGACTGTTGACACTTGGGAAAGACGTGAATCAACAGTAGACAAATAGATGAGTCTGCATGTCCGTATGCAATATTTGTACTCGTGTAGTTATCTGTCTGGTATAGACGGTTCTTTGTTATAGTACTTTCGTATTCGCTGTGTAATGGCATTTATGCTGTAAGGTGGTATTTACGCTGTGTAGTAGCAAAGGTTGAAGATCCCACATTTCGTTTTCCAAGTATCACGAGTTACGTGGGCGTTTTTAGCCGAAAGACTGCAGTTCAGTTTAGAAGTTACGTTTGATCGCAACGTTCCTCGAACTATAAAGCAGCTTGTTAGTTGTAGTTTAGCAATTTTAAAAGTGTTTTATGTAATTAAAGTATATGCATGTGATTCGGAAGTTACATGTTGTATTTTGCTTGAAATTTTGACTAGTTCTTGTAGCTGGAAATCAACAAAATAGATGCAATATAACACACGCTCTGATTGGCTAAAATAAATTCCATTTTCTAAAAGTGGATATAAATCACGGAGTGACGACACACTAGTACACGCGTGCAACTGACGCATCCTGATTCCAAAACGGCGAGTGAGAACTGAATGGTTTTCTTGTGAATTGTTTTTTTTTTCTGAAAACTATTTTCTAAAAGCAATAGAACAGCGTCACCTGTGTATCTAGACAATAACATGAAACGGAATAACGTAGTAGGACATGACGAAACTGTTGAGAGAAAACTCGGCTTCCTTGTTTCTCTCGACACTTTCCTGGTGTCCTACTACGTTATTCAGTTTTATATAATTGTGTGGATACACAAGCGATGCTGTTTTATTACTTTTACAGACAACAGGTGAAGAGGTTGTTTGTTGGCTTTCAAGTTATCAGGAGAAGGGTGGGAGCAAAAAAGGAAAATTGGAGCCCCAGATTGTACGAAAAAAACAATTTGCAACAAAATCATTCTTCCATGAACCTCTCCCCCCCCCCCCGAGATATTAAATGGTCCGTCCCGATTTCATGATAAAGGAAAATTACTTAACGTGCCCAACAATCACTTGCAAACATACCGGAAGAAATTAATTGAAGTTTCTTATCAGCTTCTATCTCGTTAATACGCAGTTGTGTTTGCCATTTTCTTAGTTGTGTTATTTATGGTTATAATGAACATTTCAGAACTAAATAAATCGCCAAGTTTAAATCCTGAAAAAAACAAATTCGCTAAAATTAGTCGCCGCTTAATAATTATGTCTCTTCAGGTAACTTGATTACTAATTTATTCCCGATAACTCGAATGTATTTTATAACATGCCATAAACCGATTTCGAAAGTAATTTATTGCGAATCTCATTTTAAAAACGAGTGTGTACTGCGCAAGTGACCAAATGTCTACTGAAGTTCTTAGTATTGACCTTTTTTGGGTGAGTCCTTGATGTCAATTCTTGGCAGTACTTGTAGCACGGAAATTTTTTTTAGCTTGCCTGCAGACGCTTATTTTCCTGCGCAGCGAGAGAAGCGTCTGCGGGCAGGCTATCTTTGGTACCGTATTTATTTTAACAAACTCCCGAACCGTTTATCTATTTCCCCCTTTTTAAGGGGGCAGGGCCTTCGTTAGCGAAGGCGTTTATTCCATTATTCTGCGAAGACTTCTATTTGGAACGCAATTTACATCATGTAAACTTCCGAATATGTAAACCCATGGGTTTATATTTTTCAAAGCACTTTTTGGAGGCTTATTTTCGGAGTGGGCTTATTGTTGGAGGGGAATTTTCGTCTTGATAATGACCGTACAGTTAAGTGCATTAGTATTGAATTTTAATCAAATGGGCTTATTTTCGAAGTGGGCTAATTATCAAAGGGAACTAACTGTCTATTTTCGGGGTGGGCTTATATTCGGGGGCGCCTTATATTCGGAGTGGTCTTATATTCCAGGGGGCCTATATTCGGAAGCCTTTTTACGGTATTACATCCATAAAACGTGAACTAGTTCTCTGCTGAAAAGTTTACTTGCAGCCGTTTTCCAAATTGTCTCCCAAGGAGCAGATTAATAAAAGGCCAAAACTATACTTTCATGCATAACCTGTATAATATTTGCATTGCTCTTATTTTAGTGGGAAGAGGGACGTTTATTACTAAATACTTGTTGCAAGGGGACGTTTATTAGAGAGGGGCGTTTATCAGAATAAGTACAATATTTTAAAGAATATAGACCAACCGTGATGCACTGCATCACAGTTGCATGCGCTGCAACAAAATGGCGACTGGAAACACAAAGCAGCATGGTTGGGCTCTATTCTTTAATATCCCATTGATAACTCGAACTATTCTTCGTTTTCCTTGAGAATGCGTTGGTTTCAGTTTATGCTGTGATAATTCGTGTTATGATCGAGTTGCCCCTTAGGAAAATTCATTTGGAATAAATAATCCCTTTGTGATCGCGCAGGCTTTCGTGTGTCGGACACGAGTTATCTGCCCAAAGATGAGTATAATAAGTTCATCTATGTTGTTTTCTTTCAATTGTTACTTTCTCCATTTCTTGTTCGTACAGAGGTGCTGGATTAGCTTCAATCAGCTCATAATTCTGCGCAGCGAAATTTGTCAGAAATAATAAAAAATGTCTCCAAAATAAAACGTCCGAAAATTTAAACGTCCGAAAATCTTGGTTGTTAATGCAATCCCTGCATTCGAATAGTTCGGAGGTTCTTGGTATAACGCGACTTTTTGTGCCATGTAACATAACCTAATATGGATAATAACTGGAACGGACATTAGATACTTGAAGGCTGAAGGAGATTTATCTTCTTTCCGTTGTTTATATGTATGCGATATTGAAAGTTCAAGGTTCATGTTTAGTAACAGGAAATGCATTACAAAAGAGGTCAATGAAGACTTTTTAAAAGTATTTTAACCTTATTCAGACTGGGCTTTTCAGTTGGAGTTCCTGGGCGTTGGGCTTCCCCCCCCCGTTACCTTCAAAAGTATTAAAGCTATTGCTATGAAGCTTAAGTAGATCTCCGAAAACTAATTAGTTTGGCATAATTACATTATCCCAGTGACGTCATAATGACGTCATAACGTTAAAAATCAGGGTTTTTAGAAAAAGTTTAGCGAATCACCAACCAAGAAATATAAAACCAAAATTTTGCTTTCAGAACAACAG
>JANVCK010231701.1:0-10116 GCA_026546655.1 Epizoanthus illoricatus | reverse complement strand
TCTCTCTCTCTCTCTCTCTCTCTCTCTCTCTCTCTCTCTCTCTCTCTCTCTCTCTCTCTCTCTCTCTCTCTCTCTTGCACTCCCACTTCACAATGCTAATTGATTTGATGGATGTTTTTCAGATCCAGGTGAAATGCATGCTCTGCTGATCGTTATGGCCTGCGTGGGTACGGCAGTTCTTGGGTTGCTGGTTTATTTTGTTTTAAAGAAGAGAGATGAAAGAAATACTTCAGGCAGTCACCATGACAATCGTACAGGAAATCCTCATCCGTCATCAACGCAACCCGATTGCTGCACACTTGAAATATTACCAATCCCCCCTCCGTACAATGATCACGATGTTCCTCCTCCATACTGTGAGGGAGACGTCGACCTTGGTGAAGGTGGTAACTATGGCAACTGTGGGCTAACAACAGCACTGGACTTTGCACCTCCGCCTTACATTGCTGTCCAGGAAGCACCGCCCCCTTACAGTGAATCGAATGAGATATCTAGAACTGCCCCAAACAGTGACAATACACAGTCGTGAAACTATTTGACGCCTGTAGCTGTGGATTTGTATTAACAGCTTTAGTTGATTCCAGCTCAGGCCTCTAAGACACCAACGGAACTATTGGAGTGGTGACGGAAAGGGACTGGGGTAGAATGGCAAAAATTGAAGACAGGACTTCATTGTTGCATAGCATAAAGGTTGAAACGTAGAGAACGTGGGGATTTTGGTACCAGGATTGAAATTACTTGTCAGTGATTCATCAAGGAATTGAACCAAACGTATATATAGAAATTGGGCTTGTTCTTTATTTACATCGTTGATGCTATCTTATGGTTATGTTATTAGCGGCTCTTAAATTTAGCGATTTTAGCGAGTTCATAAAAAATTGCTAAATAAGGTATCGCTAAGTAGTCTTTCAAAATGGTAAACGAAGATATTTTGAAAAGTGACTTTGAATACTTTAAACGGTGGGATTGACAAAGGGTGTCAGAGCTTAACTGATAACGCAAATTAAGTGAAACGAAAATTTCTTATATTTTTGTTACTGTACTGACTACTGTTAAAAAAGTAGTTGTTCTACCGAAGTAGCCTGTGTGACGTTTTTCTTTGATAGAGATGTGATAAATTAGCCCAAAATTCCATACTGTTCTCTTACACCGAAGAACGAAGTGAGCCAGCAATTCCTATGTAGAGAGACATGTATGGGGAACACATGTCAGCGGTTGGACATGCGCAGTAGTTATTCAGCACTAATGATGTGGGAGAATAACTGGGGACGAGCTAAGGGCGCCGGCCACTGTAAATGGAAAGGCCAAGGCGTGTGCGAGCATTTTCCCGCCAAAACCTGGCCCGTGCCCTGGCCGTCAGGAACGGGAGAACTGATCGGCTCTAATCCATGAGCAGGGCCAGTCTGGCCAGAACCAGTTCCAATAGTTGTCCCGACAAATGGAAAGCGTCGTAAGTCTTTAAATAAAAATAGTTAACGATAAGACTGAACAGCCCCCATCCCGACTCCCGCTATGGCGTGTTTGTTAATTTTCATCAGATGTGAACAGCCACAACCAGAGTACTGGTACCCTGGGATCGATGTTAGGATTGAAACGTTTTCACGTTCACGATAGTTGTTCAATTATTTGTTCCTCATTGCCTTGCGTCATTGCAAATAAAGTTGGCAAAGTAGCATCAGCAAAATTATGAAAGAGGTCTGCAGGAAGTATGAAATATTTATTGATTTGATTCATTCTTTATCGTGCAGGAGGGCAGGAGGAGAAATTGGGGGGGGCTCTGAAATTTATTAATGTCTTGGTTGCCTTTGAGGGGAGGGGGCCTTGAAAAAAATTGGATCACCTCAAGGGGTCCTCTAAAAAATGTAACCTGACTTAACTTCTCCCCCTAACCCCCTGCACGATAAATAATGAACGGTTCCTTATTGCCTGCTGAGATCAGGCGAGCCACTATCTGTATGTGTAGACCTCATGTCCTCAGATTAGCCAATGAGAGCTACTATCATGTCTGCCAACTGAAAACGGTCACTATACAACAATAAATTATTATACTATTAAAATGTTATCACTTATTTTGAACACAATATTTCTTTTTGGCAAAAGTATTGTTTCACACACAGAGTGCGTGATAAAAGCAATAGTACAAATGAAAGTATTATCATACCTACATTGATAGGAGGAGGGGGGGGTAAGAGATAAACTGAAGGGGGACTAAGTTGTAAACACATGTAGATGAAGTATGGTACATGTAGTCTTTCAATATTTCTTGTGAAAAATCAAAAGACACAGTAAAGTTGTTGTGATAAACAAAATATCATGACTACAAGTACTTGAAATGCAACTTTACAACTGTTCTAACTTATATACTGCATAGTGTGCACACATTACAGCCAGTACAACATACTTCACGTATTACCAAATTGATTAACAATTTCCCTATCTATGCCAAGCTCATTATAAGACCCTTTTTATATTACTCTCGTTCTGGGATTGGTTCTCTCGAATGATCAATATAACCTTCATCTTATATTCTTTTTCCATATATTGCACTCCCATCACGCAGTTTATACCAATCACTTTCTACTGGAATATTTACAAATAACTTGTTTCAAAACATATTGTTCACATAAGTTGACTGAAGGAGTTAAAATTTCATATATCTGATCAACAGAGTCTTAAGGGCGGTAGTCTGGGTGTGTTAGTATTTTAGGAATCTCTGCTTGCTGTGAATTGAACACTCGAAAGGGTTGCAACAAGTCAAGTGCTCGCGCCTCTGATATATCTTTTGAAAACAACCTGGCTTCATTTCTGTTTCACCAACTCCAGAGTAAATATCTGTATCCCCCCTTAATACAGGTATCTAGGATAACAAAATGCCAGATATATCGATATTTTCATTTTATCCAGTTGGCAATTTAATACAGATTTAGATCTCTGTTATCTGATAGCGTCGGTGAGAACCAAACCGTCACGGCAGCGATGCCGATGGTTGCCTCGAACCTACAAATTCTCGCGCGCTTGTACATAAAATACGGTTCAAAAAAAGTAGTCCAAATTTCACCTAAAATATCTGCAAAAACAACGAAATACAAAAGGCGATTCAAGCTAAAATAGAAGCACATTTATACTTTTGTACTACTAGAATGAAGTATTCTTCATTAACCCTGGCCTGATTAACCTAGTGTCCATACATAATTTTTCAACTTCATTTAGTTGTAAACATTCATCTTTCGTGGCAGGAAAGGCGCGTTCGCGATATTCTACACAGATGAAGCAAATAAAACGAAATGCAATATAAATAGACATTACCTTAAAGTGATATTACTTTCAACTGAAGTGGGATCAGTGCAAAATCCAACGCTTATAACTGATAGAAAGTAATTTAACAGCTCACTTTCAAGAATTTGCTTCGAAACTTCGAAATGTTGTTCACCCAGGTTCACCGACGCGTGAACTTCAGCGTGGTTACCCAGTCAACGAGACACCAAAACTTTACTGTTATGAAGTATCTGATGGTTTTTCCTGTGTGGAGGTTCAACATGGCGTCTTTTGGTTGGATGCTGGCTGTCTTTGGCATTTTTGTTGTATTATCAGCGTGTAATGCCAAGAAAAAGGTCACTAAAGAGGTAGGTACAACAAAATATCAATTACCCGTGATATTAATTTCGCTTTCTGTTGCAAATTGTGGTTTATCAGTGGTAATTTAGTGTATAAAAAGTTTCGATTCTTGCTCACTCGTCAGCAGCGCGCGGCTTGGAATTATTTCAAAGACAAAAGTGTCTTCTGCTGTCCTGCTTCAAAGAATTGCTTCTGTCGTATACGAATTAACTCTACAATACATGTATGGCACATCTGTAAGCTAGTCAAGACCTCAAGTTTATATTCACGAGACGACAACAGTATTGACAGTGCATACTTCCTGAAATTGTATGGGTTTTAGTGATGTTACGTATACAGCGCCCGTCGCTGTCAGCGGTTCATTCTGAAATCGAACAGGTGAATCCGAAGCTTTGTGGGATTCAGTGATCCAGCAAACCACAGTGGTGGCAACCAGCAATTAATTGAAGGAAGAAAAGAAAGATAGAAAGAGAAAGGAAAAGGGAAAGAGAAATGAACTGGGCCCCCACCTGATGTTGTTTCTAGAGGGAAGGGGGGGGGGGGAGATATGTACTCCCATATGGGCATGTGCTGCCAAATAGAGTATGATTTTTGAGTTGCTTTGGTTTGAAGTAGGGTATGTAATTTGTCCTTTTAGTCTGGAATAGGGTACTGTTTTGGAAAAAAAGTACTTACAAAAGTCGTACATATTCATTTATTTATCATATTTGCATGTTATTTTGATGCTAAAATCCAAAGATAGAACCAACCAGAACAAAACTGCCACTTGATTAGATACTATGAATGCAAAACTCCTTGGTAAGTACTGCAATATACATTGAGTTGAAAACCAGTCTGAAATAGGATATATAAGTAGTACTATGTATTTTGGTAGTCAGATCTGGAACTCGTAGGTATGCGAAATCACTTCTTTTGGTCTGGGATAGGGTAGGGTAAGGGTAAGTTGGGCAGCATGCCCCCCCCTGGCCTGGTTTATAACCCATATCCTCAGGTATTGCATTGATCAACAAAACTACTATGAGTGTGAAGTTCCTAAGCCAGTGCAGTAATGTGAAGCTGATGTTCAATTTATCACCCTTGGGGAATAAAATTATGTTTTTTTCCCATAAGAATGTTTTTCTAGTGATTCCAGAAATTAGATAAAATGTTTTGGCCAGAATGAAATAACCAAACTGGATTGACTATAGTAATTTTAACAACAAAAACAAAAGTGAAAAGGTTACAACAAGCTAACCACTGTCATTTTCACTGTACATGTACATATAATTTTCTGCTTACTACTTTCTATTATTATATACACCTAATCTCAGTATGGCTGCCACTGCATGAAGTTGAGGTTAGTAAGTCCTCTGTCACACAAGCTAGCTTGATGATACCTAAATTCACTTGCTTTTCATTTTGTGGTTGTTGATCAATATTACAACATTTGTGCAAATGCAAATCGAAAATACCAAAATTTCACAGGGAAACACTCCAATCCTGGACTGACTAACCTCGATTTCATGTAACTTTGGCTGGGCTCTCTGAGATGGTGGTCATATTTGGATTCAGTGTATGGGACAGCAGGGCAGATCCAGAAAATTCAGAAACAGTGTCCAGAGCAAAGGAGGGCAGAAGGGCCAGCTTCAGAAATTTTAATTTCCAGCTGTATTTTTCTAAGTGAAATAACAACAAAATGGGGAGGGCTGCAACTCTCTCACTGCTGCTAAATCTGCCCAAAGTTTTATTTGCCGATTAACATAATACCATACTATTGTATCACTAGGCTCTGCTTGATGCGAGGGTAAAACAGTTGATGGAATGGAACAATAGGAAAGCTGTCATCAGACTGAATGGTGATAAATACAGAACATACCTTCGTTCTACGCCGAGGAACTATTCTGTTATTCTTATGTTGACAGCACTTGCACCTCAGAGGCAGTGCTCCATTTGTAGGTGTGTGTGTTTTCTGTTCCTGACCAGCTGTTTTACTTCTTCAAGGGGGAGGGAGTAATGCCATTGAAATTTTAAAGGTTGTTGAAAACTAGTGTTTGGTTCCATGGAATTCAAGGCTACTTCAATGCTACATTTCTTACATTTGCTGAAAAACATACTTAAATGGCCAGTGTCACAGCATCATCCATTCTGAATCAAATTTCATGTTAACTAGCGAGGTACATGTAGTATATATATAATTGTATGTATTACATGTATAGGTACATATAGGCATATATAAATCAATGAATTATATAAATTATTATAATTATCCTATTCTACAAGGTTCCTATGGGTCCTTAAAAAACACAAAGGTCCTTAAATTTTCATTTCTGAAAATTAAGTACTCAAAATTCTATGAAGTTTCTAAAAACCTTTCTAAATTAATGAAAAGTCCTTAAATTTTTTTTCCTGACATCTGTGAAAAAAATTGGCATTTTTTTATTGATTAACAAATGCAAGAGTTTTTGAATACGTTTTTTTGGGATATTGGTACCACGGGCCCTTAAAAAGGGCTTAATAATACTGCAAAACATCCTTGAAAAGACCTTGAAATTGATACTGAGACTAGACTGAGGCAAAACCTAAAGTGGTTCCAGCTAGAATTGACATATAAATTATTGTGGGTATTACTTCACAGGGAGGCTAACAATGAGTTCACAATAGTTGCAAACTCCTGGAGATATTCACAGCAGTATTCCAATAAAATGTTCTTTGCAATGGTGGACTTTGATGAGGGACAAGATGTCTTTAGTGCTGTAAGTATGTGACTGTTGAGTCATGAATTCATACATGAAATTCTTGGTGATTTGCAGTTGTCTTGGTACTCATTGGTTAAAATAATTAGACTACATGTCAGGTAAGGGACGATTAATTGTTTTAGATCTAGAAAGTTAGATTTTGAGCTGGTAGCTGAGCCATGGGAGGTGGAAACAGGCAAAGTACAGAATTGCCGAACAGGGTGATGTATGGTGGGTAGGCTTCTACCCGTGCCGCTATGGTAACCATGAAGGCCTGTTTGGATCCACCTGGAAATGTGCTGGCTAACGGGCTCTGGTGAAGCTGGGTGGGCCAATCCCCAGTTCAGTGGATCTCACGGATTACTGAAACACGCACAACTGTTCAAAACCAGAGAAGAAGCTTGGATCAAGAAGGAGCTCCATCCAGGATATTTATGACGCAGCGCAGCCAAAGCCAGCGGGAAACTGTGCAGCCGATCCCCCTTCTCACAACCAAGTTAAAGTGTGGAGGCACAGATCATACAAAGAAAGTGGGGTTGGATTGGCCATACATTACGGAAACCATCTACCAACATCACAAGACAGTCCCTCTTTTGGAACCCGCAAGGAAAGAGAAATAGAGGCAGGCCAAGAACCACCTGGAAAAGGTCAACAGACCAGGAACTAAGGTCAATTGGGAAATCCTGGAAAGAGCTAGAAAAGATTGTGAGAAACAGAAACAAGTTTAGAGCCTTGGTGCGTGACCTATGCACTGCAGGGCGCTAAGGGTTCGATGATGATGATGAAAACAAATTTACAACTTAAGGTTTTACAACAAATATATGACTGCAGCAGCTGTATGTGTACCTCCCCAACATTTACAGCTTATTTAGCACTCAGCTGAGTTTTTTACAAAAATATATTAGAAATATTTTTAGTATTTGAAACTTGTTCCAGAATTTCAAACAAATTGTCATAGTTTGATTGTAAAACAACATTAAACAATTTTAAGCTACATGTACATGTTAAATAATGAATTTGACTTACAGTCAATCCTGAAAATGCTGTCCAAAAAGAAAATATAAAATATACAATTATATGTATATCACACATGACCATGTGTATAATTATATGCAAAAATGCATACATGTACACCCAGTAAAATTACCATTCAATTCAAGAACAACTCAACTCGAGAATAAACGGAATTTTTATCATCCCTGGCATGCATACAAACGTATTTTGGTTTAATATACTTGATATACACATGATCACGTACACGTGAGATATATTTGTATATGTATATTTTCTATTTGGACAACGTTTTCAGGATTGACTGTATATGGAAAATGCAGTGTAGTGAACCGTGAATGCAGTGTACTTGTGAATATGCCACACTTGCATGTAGACGATCACCCTAAACTTTTGACTGCTTGTTAAGAAAATTTCTGTGTGAATGTACATACATGTATAGGCCACACTCATGCACATGTATAAACTGCACTCTCACCTTTGTACCTGATTTTTATTCCAGAAAATGTGGCCTATATGCACATATTTATGCAGGGTTCTCCACAGGAAAAAATATCAGAGGGGCATAAATATTTATAACAATATGATACATTAATTTTGCATAACAATGGTAAAAATGTCCATAACAATTGAAAGTACATACATGGAGGATAGCAGGGTGCTTTATCATTCAGGGATGCTTTGGGGAGAACCCTGTTATGATAAACTTACTCTTGTTCAATATTACATTGTACATACATTATGTGCAATGATATCAGTATTACTTGTAAACTTAAAGTATATGTAATGACCAACTACATGTACTGTGCCAACATTTGCAGTACCAAATAATTTAGTTTGCCATCGACAGCCTGAATGAAAAGATATGTTGATAATGTAACTGTTACATATTAGGAGTTAAATATGGTAAAACTTTTACCAAATGTTAAAACAAATGTTTTCAACACAAATTGTCATCATCAGGTAGTGTTCGTGTCAAAATGTTTGTTTTAGCATTTTAAAAAAGTTTTACAATATTTAACTCTTATAATGTTACTGGCCAAAAGATGTAAATAACTGTTACATGTTACATGTATGTTTACAAGTATTATATAACTATTAATAGTTAACATACTCATGTGAACATGTGGAGTTCTATTTGTGTCACAGCTGCGACTGAACTCAGCACCTATCTTCATGCACTTCCCTGCAAAAGGCAAACCCAAGAGAGGTGACACATACGATATGCAGAGGTAACAACTAATCCACAATGGTATATTTTAATATAATAATTATGCAGCTTACTGAAGCCCTTAACAAACTAGCATACAGTAAGTGTTGACAAGAGTTGAGTTAAATTGTGAGTTATTGTGAGTTACATGTAGGTGACTGTTTTCTTCAGTTTTGCATTGGCTATCATTGGCCTGCTCAAGAAAGGATACATGCATTAAGAACTTTTTAAATAAATGTTTTCAATTTTTTTCTTAGTTGTCCGATTTATAAGAGCTACCAGTATCGAGATTCATTGATTCTCATGAATAAGGAATTTTATTGTAAATACTGTTATAATTCAGAGAAGTGCACAAAAGTCAGAGAATTAACCTGCACGAGAGTTAGCAGTCAAATGAGGTCAAGAATTTGAGCATACATGTATGTGTACATCTACTGCCATGCACTCTCATGCACTCATGTACTTTCACACATTTTCATGCATGCATTTTCATCCACTGTCATTTAATTTCATCAAATCACATCCACTGTTATCCACTCAATCCCGATATGCACTTTCAGATATTTTGACCTACTCTCATTGACTCTCATCCAATCACATACACTCTCATACACTCTCATGCACTCTCACAAGTGCACTCTGATATGTATGCTCAATCATACATGTACACTCTCATCCACTTTCATGCATTCTCATGAATTAAATTTTGATTGTTTGATTGTTCAAACCTGTTACTATGTAATGTCCTTGGGCAAGACATTTACTTTCACAGTGCTTCTCTTGACCCAGGTGCATACACATTCACGTAAGTTGGGCACCAGGCAAATTGTTGAAGGAAAAATCCGCCAAATATTGGAGGGTAACCTTGTGATGGATTAACGTCCAATTAAGGGGGAGAGGGAGTAAATATGATACTTACTGTTGAAATAATTTGTTTATCAGGATGGGATTTTCCTCTGAACAGCTGGTGCGGTGGGTGGCAGAAAGGACAGATATCCATGTGAGTTTGGCTGCTGTATTGATGTGATGTGACAGTGTTGTTTCTGTCTCTCTTTTCTGGATAACCACAGATTTTCCAAGCAGGCGGTGCTAATTTTGTAAGAGTTTTGTACTGCTAAAATTAGAGACTTTGTATGAGATACCACATTAACTAAATATCAATAATTTGTGAATCTGACTTGATTTGTATAAATTATTGCCCTTTCTCTTGATTCTACAGTAGCTGCAGTCAGATTTGGGTATTAGATCATTCTAAGTGATTTTACCACTCAGAAGTTTTAAATTTAAGACTTTTCTATGGGATATTACTGACAATGATTGGGTTAAGAGCATAAATTACAATAAATTTATTACAAAGCTTACATGTACCTAGTTGCTCTGTCTCTGGCTATTGTGTAAATCCCTTTTCAAGCCATCTGGAGCAATTTACCAACCCAGAGGAGTTTCTGCTTGACTACAGCCACTTAACTCGACTAGCCTTTTGCTATTTTTAAGGGCCCATTACAGTATCTCGTTGCTACGTAACATGGTTGCTATGCAGGGCCGAATCTAGTCTAACTTTACTTC
>JANVCK010231690.1:0-10118 GCA_026546655.1 Epizoanthus illoricatus | reverse complement strand
AAAGTGTACAGCGTGTAGCGGTGAAGCGATGAAGCGGTTTCTAAAACCTAAATAAATCGAACGTACACTAGTTACAAATTGATTCAAATCAGTAAATGTCAAATAAATCGATAGGTTTACATCTGTGTCTTTCCGTGGTTGGTAAAGAGCCAATTTCTCCGTTCATTTATCGATAAACCTGCTTTGCAAGTTGAGTGCTTGAAAGCTGGTGATAACAGGTGGCTAACTAAACTGCAAACCCGTTTTTACCACCCCGAAGGGAGAGGTGCGGGTGACTAGGGCCCAGTCTTTCTAAACTGGTTCAATCAGTAACAGAGAATGTTACCAGGGTTACATTGTGTTGCGTCGTAGAGAAAGTTAAGGGGCCGACCACTAGATTTTGTGACGGCGGTGAGTGGAAGAATTTGCAAAAATAATTAATGCACGAATTATAAGGGAGGACAAGAGGACAATCCAAAAAAAATGTGCAGGACAAGATTGTACGAAGAAACGTTGCAGAAAAATGTTCGTCCGCCCCCCACTCCCACCCTCACGATATCAAATGATAAAGCAGATTTTCAAGATTTTCTCCTGATCTAACAGCGACATGGTCATTTGTAATTTTGTACAACAGGCCCAGGCTGACATCTACTCCTCCAGCTTTGATAAAAGGTTCTCCATCCGAGCTCCTACAGTATGATTATCACACTGGATAGAGGATGGCAGCGTGACAACACCCACCGTGCATCTCCGTTGAATAATCTCTACCAGATGTGCGCCATCATTATCTATTGACTTTCTAGGGTCCCAGTGGTGGAGCGATATTCCAAATGTAACCTTAGGGGTCATACAGACAGACAGACAGACAAAACTTCATTGGCACATTGTGATCTTGAAGATACATGGATGCGGATCTAATAAAGATCTTTTTCTTTTTAGAAACAATTAAATAGGGGCTTTCATTTAATTATTGCCGCCTAAGATGGGGTTAGGGGATATAATTTACAGGTGAGTTTCTGAATTGCATCTTATATCCCTCCACAACGGAACAAAATTTCACAACCTCCCTATTTTTAAAGTTTATTATTAAGCTTTTAACACTTGGTATTATGGTATAATTAAATTTAATACCCCGTCCCTACTAATCATTTCAAAACTACATAATTCCCCGACTCCCCCACTCCTTTGCTCGTAATAAATGAAAGCCCTCCTCAAACTGTTTTGTAGGCTTTTGCCTTAAGAGTTTGTGATTTTAATTCAAGTTTCGTTTCAAGAATTCTAGAGCCTTGTGTGCTATTATTGTGGTCATGCTGACACAAGTGTTCTAAGTTTGGATAGGTGCACACCAACGAATTTAGCGCTACCCCATACTGCAAGTTGCCATTAAGGATTGGCGTTCTCTTACAACCTACTCGCAGAACTTCACACTTGTCGGCATTGAGTTGCATTAGATAATTTTGCTCCCAGATTTGTAAAAGTGGCCACATCGGCTTGTAGTGACAATGATCTTGCGAGAACTGAATGTCAAGAAAATAACCGCATCGTCTACGAACAGGCGAATATTGGATCAGACATACTCAGGTAAATCGTGGATGTAGATCAGAAATAGTCCTGGTCCAATAAGCAAGTCTTCAGAAACACCGGACAGGTAGGAAGGAGAACTGCTCACCATCGAGTACCAGACGCTACAGCCACCTAATTTTGAGAAAGTCCCTCTGATTCACTGCAGTGCGTTTTCCCTAACCCCATAATACTTAACTTTTTATAACAGCTTCCTAGCTATGACAGACTTTATCAAAATCTTGGGACCGTGATACAAATACGATTGTACGATCAATATATAGCAATGTTCGATCGTATCGGAATCTATCATATGCTCCATCCCTGTTTATAGCTTTCACTTCAGATCACATGATTTGATATCTGATGAAGGACTGATAATCGAAACATCGCGCTATTGATTAAATTCGTGTTTGAGGGTAACTCATCAGTTGCAATTAAACCAAGAAATGTTTCCTTACATTTGGCGTTTATAACAATAATAATAATAATAATAGTGGTAGTAATAATAGTAATAGTAATAGTAATAATAATAATTAACATCGCATCGATGAAGCAAACGAAATACATCATGCAATCAGACACTAAAATCTTACATAGTGCTGTTCAGGTCTGTGGCAGGCTTAACTTTTCTTACCTTTCACATTCATGACTGCAACTCAAAACCTTTCCACATCGACGCATACACTGCAACTCCAACAGTTTACATCCACAAGTAGTCTGTACGTCCTCGCCACAAGTGAGGCATTGCGTTGTGGCTGGAATGGGACATGGAGGGCAAGGGCAATGGTAATGGCAGCGTGGAAAACTACATGGGTGTCCCATGGAACATCTTTCGGGACACTTTTCCCGACATACATACTGCTCGTGATCCGTGTCTATGCCATGGCACAGCAGACGACACACGTGACCACACTTCAAGCGATCCTCGCAGCGTTGACCACATCCTCCCAACGGGGTCTTCACAAACTCTTCCGCCTTTTCTACTTCTGAAACTCTTCCGTGCTTTGAGCATTTCAGTCTCAATTTCTGTCCAAGCTCATCTGCTGCCTTCAGGTCCTCGGCGATATCTCTCCACAGCGGAACCTTCCTTGATAGAAGATCGAAGTTGCCGATACAGTAGAATCCCTTGCGTGCTCTTGAAAGCGCAACGCAAATTCTGTTGTCTTCTTTCAGAAACCCAATTTTTCCATCTTTGCTGCTTCTCACCAGAGATAATATGATGATATCATTTTCTTCACCTTGAAAGTTGTCTACCACCGAAACTCTTAACCCTTCAAACTTATTCTTCGGCATTTTAGTCTTAAGCTCTAGTAGCTGTCCTGAGTACATGGTTAGAACAGTTATCTCGGACTTTTGGTAACCTTGAAGAATCAGATATTCACTCAAAGCAACCACAAATTTGGCTTCGTGTTGATTTGAATAACTCTGAAGACCCTGAGTAAAATTCTCTGGTTCCCTGTGGTCGACAAAGAACAAGTTCTTTTCAATTCCCCGGATGTCTTCAAAGTTGAGGACAGACCCGTGGTCAAAAATGTCATTCTGATATATTCGCTTGGTAAGCCGAGCGATCGTGGGCCGCATGCGGTGCTGGGTAGAAAGCTGCTTGCAATCCATGCTGTTCAGGACCATGCGCTCAAACAAGGAAATTTGCAAATTGTACTTTAGTGCCAGTTCATACACGGTTGGTTTTGGTCGAAGCTGCCTGTGATCACCAATAAGTATCACGTGCTCAGTCTCTTGGGTCAGTGAAGTAAGTATGTGTGCTTCCAATACCTCGGCTGCTTCTTCGATGACGACAATTTTAGGGCCAATTTCCTGGAGAGTTTCATGGTATCTAGCAGCGCCTGTGGTTGTCATGCCAACAACTTTAGCATTGCTAAGGGCCCTCATTTCTATCCTTGCCCTTACACGCTTCAATTGTTGCACAAGGTCTGAATACATCTCCTCTTCTTGCTCCATTTCCAAGCGCCAGTGTTCCTTGTAACAACTCAGCCAGAAGAGATACATTCTAACTCTGTCCAAGTCTGAAAGCTCCCAGATATCTTGGATCTCGTTTACTTCATCTCTTGTCAGAGCACAAACACCTTGACGAATCAGATTCTTCACCTGCACACGGTCCGCGGATTTTACACGAATTCTTTGCCGACGCTTACTTGGTTGAGATACTGATTGCCTTACGTCTGTTTCTTCTGGTTGTTCTTCTTCGCTTTCATATTGCTCTGCTGGTCGTTCTTCTGCTACTCTTTCAATAGGACGAAAAGCGTCTTCATCTCCCTCTAGACACCTCTCATGCTGCAAGCGATCTGCTTCTTGTTCAACATCTATTGTTTCCTGAGGACTGTCTAATGGCACGAGGACACTGGACAGGCTGAATTCCTCATTACAGTTTTTGGTGTATAATTGTACGTCTGAATCTTGAGCATGAACTGAACTGCCAGGCACGTGAGGTATGGAAGGTAGGAAGTGGACAGTGCTTCCTGGATGATGTAAGGTCATGACAGCCGGGATGCATGAGCCCAAGGAAAAATTACGTTGATTTGAATCATGTGTGGCAGTATTTCGACTATCATTGACCTCCCCAGCTGCTTGTTCAGTTTCAGCGGTTGTTACTCTCAAAACTTCCTGAGGTGCATATCCATCGATAGTATAGCTTTCTCCTTGATAGGTCTTTGTCTTATTTGATTTTTCTTTCTTTCCATGCAATTCATGTCCTCTTCCTTTCCGTGCTGTTGCTTGGATCTCTTCTTTCTCTTTCAGATCTTGATCCTCGTGCTCGCTTTCTTCGTCCTCGGAGTCATATCCATCTTTTTCCTCTTCCTCCTCTTCATCGTCGAGACATTCTTTGTTGCACAACCAAACTTCGAAAATCTTTGACAGGTTTCCAATGGCGGAAACTGCACTGTGTTTGCTGAAGTACAAATTATCCATGTGATCTTCACTCACAAAGCTCTCTAGTTCCTCGAAATTAATAATTTCTTCCTGTGAGTGCTCAGCTCGATTCTTACACTCGAGTATGCATTTCGCTTGTTGCTTCATTGCACCGTAGATCCGGCCACATTCTCCGTATCGCACTAATTTTCTTAGATTGAATGCTTCTAGCTTTTCGCTTTTGCTTCGTCCACCAACTCTGATAATTCCTCGGGGAAGAAACTCCAGCACTCCTTCAAGAAACTGATCGAGAGCGTGGTTGGTGAAACAAACCATTAGCATCGGTGATGGTCTGTAGTGGCGATTTTCCAGCAGAACCTGCACTATCTTCAGTCCAATGTAGGTCTTTCCTGTACCTGGTGGGCCTTGAATGACTGAAAACTCAGTGGTTAGCGCGGTCTTTAAAGCTTCCAGTTGAGACTCATTCAACGGAAGCTTATCAGCTGTTGGCCATGCATTTGGATTAAGTATGGGAAACTGTAGTGGCTGCAATGGTCTCCGTTGTGCTCGTAGCCTTCGACGCCCAAGCTGATCAAATGTAGAGTAGTTGTCATCTACAGAGCTATGTTCTGCATTAGTACTGAGTGCTCTACCGAGGTTGTACACTACTGATTGTTGGCCTTCATCGCGGTATAGATACACAGGAGGGTCAACGTCCGAACTGCAATCCACAAGATACTTCTTGAACGGAAGATTATCTTGATTCAGAACTTGCAGGCCAACAAGGACGTGACGGTAAGCCTCGAAGAACGCTGGTGATTCTGCGACAGTAAATCGTTCATTTCTATTCTCAATGCCAGTTACATCTTGTCCTTCAATGAACTGAATTTGAAATCTTCCTCTTTTCAGTTCATTTGGGTCTCGGTTGACCACTGTTGCGAAGAGCATCGACTTGAAGTTATCTCGTGAAAAGCAGAGAAATGAACCATATATGAGTCGTTTGCTGACAAACCAGTTGGTCTTACTAAATCTTGACACATCAAACTTAATATTATGGGTAATTCCTGATCTTGTGTATTCTTTGTGGAGAACTTGGACATTGTTGTAGAGTTTAATGTTTTGATTTCGATTCTCACGAGGAACTTCACTGATTATTTCTTGAATTCCTTCTCGCAGTGGAGCAACGAAATCTTCCCTAAACAAACGGAACTGTACATCGAGATAATGGTCTGGGTTCTCGTACTTTCCTTCGGTAATGTTTGAACGTAAGTAAGGCTTCTCACGTGTTGTGACTTCTGATACTGTTGGACAAATTTGGATCTCTCGGTAATCGTTTGGCGGCTCGACTTGGTTACTTTGTTGCTGACGGAAAGGTTTTGCTTCACGTTTTCGTTTCGTCTCTACTATCTCGTCTCGTTTCCTTCTAAGTGCTTCTAAGCTTCGTTCATGTTCTTCTCTATCTGCAACATCTGCATGCTGTAATGTCGTCTCTAACATTTCCAGTGGTGCAACTGTATATGAACTCGGAAAATGTCTCAAATAGGCAGAGAAAATTTGTATGGTTTGGCTGAAGAATTGGCTTCGTTTCACATCACTGAGGATTGTATTGTGAATCTGCAGCTGCTGCATAAATTTCCGAATATGGGTTGTTAGAAAGGGTGTATCCTTCATTGCTGCCAATATTGGATTAATATTATCTACAGAAGAAGCACGGCAAACCTTTGCCAGTAAATTTACCATATCCATAATAAATTCTCCCTCAGTCAGATTTTGCTCATCATTGAGTGATTTCTTTAGAGAGCGAACATTTTTGTTCACAATTTTCACAATTTCAGACGACGTTTTCTTCAGTAGATCTGCTATCCAGTCGTGACTGAATACCGAAGTACCTTTTCTCTGAATGGTGCTTGATTTTGTACATCTTTCTCGGTCATTGATATTGTCAGCGTCGTCACCTTTCTCAATTTTTTGTGTGGAATTGCCTCGATTTGAAGCTTTAGTTTCTTGTCTTATTGCTTTGTTCTTGCATCTGTCGTCTGTAGGAAAAAGTGAAATTGAATATAGAAATTAGTTCATTGCTGTTATTGTTATGATAAAATAAGACAGCAACAAACAAAAAATATGAACTATTTGATATTAAAATATGTATTCGACCTGGTATTCTGAATTGCATATCGGTATCGATATAGCCTTTAGTAGAAATGTTTAATTTTCATATTCTCTTGTTAAACTTGCTTCAGGATATTCCGACAGGCGAGCAAATAGCATATGCTCTTGAATCGTCTATTGTTCGGAAGCCACTTCAAAGTAAACATCCAAATTTATGAGTTTTTCTAAACTTTATCAAATGTTGATGTGTCAAACATGCCCGTTTCTGAAGCAACCAAGTTTTTAACTGACAATTTTTGGTTCTTACAATATTTAAAAATCGTTAGTTCGACCATCTATGCAATGTAAGGACAATTTCTAATTTCGATTCATGTTCAGTTTGAAATGTAACTTTGGGATTAATTTTGTCCATATTATAAATATATCCTATCATCTTATAAAGAAATATAAAATGCTTTTCCATTTCACATAGCCTGATGGAAACAGTTGGGTGTTGTGGTTAATCCCTATGTTACTCTCGTGTTCTCCCAACTTCCAGTGTGTTTACATCAGGCTAGGTAATATAGAAAAGCCCTTTATGTTTCTTAAATGGAATAAAACATGGTGATATTAAGTTTAGTGTTATTTAATTTAGATTTTAGTTTGATTTTGTAGTTTTTGTACATCAACGATCTTTATCAGTCGAACTTTTTGATTAATTTCATTTGATTTAAATACTACTGAAGAAATTCAAAAATTCAAAATGATGTCATTACCAAACAATGTACCATTAGATTTCTCATAGACTAGATACGTTAATGTACAAGTTATGATTCTAGCTTCAACACTGCCTACATACAGGCTAGGGAACAATTTCACTCCCCTTCTAATCTGTGGCTCATACCTTTGTCAACTTGCTCTCTGTTTGCCTTCTTCAAGTTATCTCTATTCTGCATTCCAGTTTGTGGAGTTTTCATCAACTTACTATTAGCAGTGTCAAAGTTCAAACTTTTCTTTCCTCTTTTCGTTTCCTTTCCCTTTCTCTTCTCTTTTTCGTTTTCTTTTCCTTTTTGCTTACCACCTGTATTTGATGGTCTGGCGTGCGCGTTGCGATCCGGTTTGGACTCTCGACCAGATCTAGCGGAACGTGTTGTTTTCTTCATTTCTTCCGCTTTTTTTGTATCTTTGGTAAATTTGCTATTGCAGGCATTTGAATGTTGTGTCGTATCCTTAGATATACCACCTGAAGCTTTACCGATGCTGCTGTCATCTGAAAGTTGAAGTTGGCCCTTTTCTTCGTGTTTCGCAGCCTTTGATTCCCCTCTGGTGGTTCTGGTACTTGAGCCCACGACCTTTTCCTCTTTCTTGATTATTTTTGGACCACCAGCTACGTCGGCACCTAGAATCTTGTTGCTACTTTTATACTCAGCACTTCTCGATTTGACTGCAGAAGATTCCTTCGTCCGTCCTGTTGTTTGTTTGTCTGATGTACTACTCGTTTGACCAACTGCACTGCGGTTGCCAAAAGGCTGTGGTACGGCTTTGTTGCTCCGTATTCTAACTTTGCCAGTATCAGCACTCTTCTCACTCTTCTTCTCCAGTAATTTGCTTTCCTCTGTAGTTGATGTACTTGGCACATCTTTCTTGTGGCTACCACAACTCTGTTTGCGCTGTTGGGCTGTAGTTTTTCTCTTCGCCGTACCTTTTCCGTGGCTTGATCCCGCAGAGGAAATCTTACCTTTCGTCTGATCTACCCTTGATATCTCTTGACCACTTGCTTTACCTTTCATACTTCCACAATCCTGAACGTTCTTTACTTCTGAGTCTATTCCCTTCACTTCGGCGAGCATGCTTCCTGGACTTTTGCTTCTCGATGCAAATTCGTCTTTTCTAGTATGTGTCTGCGACTTTGCATCTGTTTTAGAAACTGCCCGTTTGTCCTGATCATTTCCCAACATGGCTTTGTTACCAGGATCATGGCTGTGTTTCTCTGCACCACACGTTGCGTTATTAGGAACAGTTGCGTCATCCATTCTGGGGAATAAACTAAAAGTAACGACATCCTTAATGTGAGTTCTTGGTTGTTTATAAGTTTTTCTCAATTAGAAATTGTTTGAGAACGAAAAATCTAAAAATAGTATGTGTTATGCTAGAGGTCGTAAGTACTTTTAAGTGAACTTCAGATATGCTTGAAGTTTGAACAGAAACTGTGTCGCATTTTAGAACTACTTTGTTGCCATAGAAACATGTGAGTTTAAAGAAATCGAATTGCACTTCCAAGTATGGTTTGCAGTTAATTGAGTGCAGACCAGTAAGAATGCAGCTTTGTCAAACAACATTAAAATCTGCAACCAATGTCAGTCTTGTCTGGAGTTAAAGTCATTTCCTGAAGAAGGTCTCAAGCCACTTGGCTTGCCAGTACACTTATATCGTATCTTAATTCTAGTGTGAATCCACCTATTTTTGTTGATTCTTATGCCGGCCAAAGTTCGATGACTGTACCAACAAAGGGGCGAGTGTGCCCCCAACGGTATTAATGCAGTGTCACTCCAAAACTAATTGAGCAATCCACGAAACTTCCCGAGTTTTTCTAAGAATTTATCTGTGGGATGGTTGATGTGTCAACTTTAACAATGAGGTTCCCTCTGTTTCCATAGCAACCGTATTTTGAGCGACGTGTTATTTCAAACGAACATTCAGCCTAAAGCTATATAAATCGTGTTTTTCTTTAAATTTGTAATTTTCGTTGAAGTCATATTTTAACACCATAAAAATCCAATATCAGCGAGGTCATATAATGTTATAATTGAAATAAGTCATTACCCTAAAATAAGTTAAGTGCTGAAGTTAGAAAAGCCGCAGAATTGCCTCAGCCATACCCAGTCAGTGGCATGTGAAAACATCTGGAAGAAATGATTGACAAAATGATTGACAGAACGACCGACAGGATGTCATGATTGACGGATGATTCACGTGATGCCGCGAATTACGTATCCCATGCATTCTTTATCTTTTCCCTTTGCACTTAAATGCACGAATTCGATACAATGCCCGCCATAAAGATGGCCCGTTATCGTGTAACTCACCAAACCATTTCCTTGTTTTTTATGAAATGTGACCCAGCACCGTGTAACTGAAACAGAGGGCGGACAAGTATAACAATTGCTTGGTTCCAGATATATCCTTTTTATTCTTCTCAAAAGAGCCAACAACTTTAATCAACAATTGTTCAAAAAGCTAACTGTTATGGACAGACATGAGCAAGAAAGCAGTTGGTTGATGCTTCAACTCAGCGTGTCCCTTTAGTAGCACCGAAAATACGGTTTTTGGTTGCAACTTTTGTGGAAAAAACCGGCTTTTGAGGACACGCTTACACATGGTTTCGTCTAAAACGCCAGGAATTGAGGACACACACCGGCTCACAAAATTAGGGTAACTCCTTATCAACCCTTGCTGAGACAGGAATTGAGGACACACATCTGCTCATAAGGGACCGTTCATTTTTTATGAGTGGGGGGGGGGGCGGTGAAATTCAAGACCCCCTCACAAAAATATTGCCTGGGGGGGGGGGGGGGGGGGGGGGGGGGGGGGGGGGGGGGGGGGGGGGGGGGGGGGGGGGG
>JANVCK010231679.1:0-10118 GCA_026546655.1 Epizoanthus illoricatus | reverse complement strand
TGCATCGTCCAGTCACGGCCGCCCCCCTTGTTCGCCCCCCTCTGGGGATTTCGTCCCCCCCCCCCCCTTCTAAAATATTATTGTTCCTAAAAAGTACTAAGTACTTAGATTGCGTGCAATATTGCAGAAGTAAATCTGAGCCTACTTCTGCAACATTGCGCGCAACAATTTCACCGTCAGGCCACTAAACGCGACATTGCATGCAGTGGTCTGATGAAACGGTGAATTTTTAAGCCAATCGCATTTCACCAAGGTTTCTTTGATCGCTGAGCACAATATCAAACTTCTGCAGCAAGCAAAATAGCCATATATGTTGCACGCAATGTCGCAGAGGGTGGCCACCACTGATTGAAACAATTGCCCCACTCTTTAAAATACAATGATAATGAACGACGGAATGGAGCCAGCCTGGAACTGCAACCCTAACACGTCACATTTCAAGATAGAGGCGCTCAGGAAATTCAAACGAGCCAAACAGTCCTCATAAAATCCCGATTTATACTACTCTTACGGGACAATTTATTGCTTCAGTTCTGCTATGCACATGGCCTAATTTTTGTTCAGTGAACATTTTGGGTGCACTTGTTGAAATACCCGAGAATTCCAACAGATTCGACTCTTCGGGGATAAGCTTTAGACCTGTTTCTACTGGAAGTAGCTTACTCAGTATCGATTAGAGGCATTTTACTGAACATGCGCAGTAGATTGTAAATTATAAATCATAAATCTCAGTGATTCGCTGGCTCGGCAAAAACTGATCCTTTTCATTGGCAGATAAATGTTACTGCACGCGGTACGTCCAGTGCACCTTGTGGAAAGCAAGTTTAAGAAATTAAAAGCAGCTGCAAGTGGTAAAACGATTCTTATTAATTGCTTGCTGGAGACACAAATATCAGTAATGTGTTAAAAACGTACCAGTTTCTCTGAAACTGTCGAACTGGCTGCCGCATTTTCGATATAACATGTCAGTCGATTTATTAGAATCGGTAATTTAGATTCTAAGTAGTCGGAATAGCAAAAGTAAAAGTTGACAAACCAGAAATATAATTATAAGCCGACATTAAATAGCCTTTTAGAAGATTTGCATAAACTTTATACTTCTATTAAATTAAGATGTTGCCGAAGCCGACGGTGATAACTGTGGTAATATCCTAATCAATCTTTACCATCTTCAATGTCCTGAATTAGTTCCTGTTCCTTCGCAGTCTTTGAACCAATTATACTAAAACATTCGTAAGATAACAACTTTGTTTGTCTCAAACATAAACTCGACCAGTGGTCTTTCAGATAACCTCGAGATAGAATTTGCTCTTTCTATCCAGTTCTATTACATTCGAAGGAGCAATGTTCAGTCTCCAGCTGGGTGTATATCTTGAATTTGAATCAAGTATCATTATATATCTATTACTACACAATTTCCTATGTGATATTGGCGTGCCTAAATCCTTGTCGTTTCATATATAGATTTGTATTACGAAGTTCCCTCCATGGAAGCACAGAGTTTTCAGTAAAAATGTATTAGTCGTCATGACTAGTTCGACAATTTTAATTTTCTAAAATTTAATGATATATACGAAGTCGGTTGGCGAAGATATTAAATTCTTCCCAAGCAAAGTAGCTTCATCAATTATAACAGTCGTATATCAACAAAGACTGAAAGGCAATCGCTGCTTCTGGCTTTCTTTGCTATTGTCGGCTGTTATCAAGTCTTTCAGTACAGAGTATCGAACTTAAGCCCCATTTACACGAGTAAGTTTTCCTTGACAGGTTTATTTCCTCTGTAAACGACTAAAAAAGTCGAAATGTGACACGTTTTTCCTTGACAAGTTTCCTTGTTGAAAAACTACAGTAGCATGCCAACTTTTGAACAAGGAACTTGTCAAGGAAAAACTTGTCAAGTGCAAAACTTGCTCGTGTAAACGACATTACAAGGAAACTTGTCAAGGAAAACTTGTTTATCCGTCTACACGAACAAATAAAATTGTCAAGGAAAACTTGTCAAGGAAAATTTGTTGGTCCGTTTACACGAGCAAGTGAGTAAACTTGTCAAGGATACTTGTCAAGGAAAACTTGCTCGTGTAAATGAGGCTTTGGGCCAGTCCACACGGATACAATTTTTGTTTCAAAACGGATTTTTTTTCAAAACGTATTCGTGTGGCCAAGGATAGTTGTATTTCTGTGCTTTTAAAATATTCTATGCTATAAACCGTTTTCAAAGCGTTCAGTTTTCGGAGAAGTTTGACATTGTCTCCGTATGGACGGAACTTGAGCTTGAAATTAATTGAGTTTTCAAACGAAAACGTAATGTATCTGTGTGGATCGGGTCCTTTTAAAATTGTTTTAAAAATAACTAAGGCGTGTAAGTAAAGACAATTTCTTGGTTCCTGATATTTTCAGTTCCGTCAAAAACTGCGAATAACTTTGATCAAGATCACGATAATACTGCCCAACAGAAAGCTAACTTTTACTGATGATGGTAGTTCGCTCTGATGAAGTGCTAGCGTTCACAACATCAACTAAAACCCTCCACCCTCAAACAAAAAACATACCATATCAACTTTTAGTTCAGAGTTTTATAAAATAATGTATTATAACCAAAACTTAGATTACATTAGATTACATGGTCTGTATAAATTATATACTGGTCTAATGCAGATCCAATACAGATAAATTAGTGGTAAATAATTACTGAAAATATATTTTTCCTATAGATAGGTAAAGCCTATTCATTCCACAAGCGAGACCAAGGTACGAGTAATAATATCTTTATCCATGAAAGGACAGAGAGACGGGAATTTTTATCAATTCACAGAAACATTTCGCTCAAAATGGCTTGGGCCCTGTTTACAAGGAGGCGGGTCAGCCATTGAGCGGGCTGGCTGGGTAAACGAGACGAATTCTTTCGTGTGTTTATATCGTAAAATTGTGGTTATAAGCTTGGTTATAGGACCACAAGTCTGGTAATGTTCGATGGTACTTATGCCCTCCCCCATACCAGCTTTGCACTTGTAATTTTTGTTTTGTTTTTGGTATGGTTCGCTAGCAATTTGTGCCATCTCCTGGTAAATTATTTGTGACTATTCTCCGTGACGTAAACTTGTCGTAAGTTTATCAGAAAGACCCTTATGAATTTGTATAAGCTCAGCGCTTATAGCCGAGATGTTACGGTAAGGGAAAATTTCATCCCCGCGCTTCCCGGGGTGAAATTGGTTACGTTATCATTCAGGCGAAAACTCCATAAACAAATAGACAACATGCCGTCCTCCAAACTATCGCTTGTGCCTCTGTTACCTCGAGTCTCAAAACTGTTGTATCTCTACATGGGGAACTGCATCTATGCGGCCGTTTATGGAACATTCATGAAGCACGGCATAATAACGCTTTGCTGTTCGCACAGACCGCGTTCCATTCTGTCAGCAATTTTTCTTCTCATGTGCATTTGACATTTTTCAGCTTGGCGGGTGGGACTAATTGTTTATATCATCCACTTTAGTGAGATACCCGCAGCGTATAGCCTCGTGCTCTCGTCCTCAGTCAACTGCTCGGTACATTCGGGGCGGTGCGGTTACGTATGGTTATCGCGCCAAGTCAGATACACATGACCTTCGCCGTCCGCCATTTTGAAAGAGCTTGGTGACCAGGCGGATAGCGCGAACTATTAGGAGAATGACTGGGCCCACTGTCGAGATTCCATCAAGCTTTGGCTACTACGAGCGCAGCGAAATTTTATTAGCGCGAATAGTCAGGTGGCATATCCCGGGTACTTGGAGCAGGCTCCTTAAAGGATACATCGGCTGAAAAACACTCAGTTTGCTCTCAAATAAAACTTTTGGTATTGCTTTAATCCGGATTGTCAGTTTAAAATTGATAATTCTGTTCACAGAGATAACACAAAGCGATTAATTTGAATATTTTTTGCTTCGATTTTACCGCGCACCGCCATCTTGAAATGTGACGTAGTTAGGTTGCAGTGCCAGGCCCCACTCTTGGTGTCTTAAAATTTAACATCCAAGTGTTTGATTTAAATTTCGCTTGAGAGTAAAACAACTATATTATATACTGGAACTACAGGTTTACTAGTGTTTTATCCTGGACAGTAAACCTGGATTAAGTCCAGTCGACTATTTACAGGGATCAAGATGTTGCATTTTATGCCCCCTCCCCTCCCGCTGGTAAAGCTGCAGAATATACAAGGATAAAAGATGATTCCTGTTAACCTTCCCTTTTCTTTTAAAAAAGAGATCTTGTGCCTTGTGACCCCCTACTCCCCCACCCCTACTCCACCACTACTCTCTCCTCTCCTTTAACAATGTAGCTACATCATGCACAGAAATCTTACCTACGTTTCTCAACAGAGTGCGTACATGACGGTTCCGAACAGAGGGAAGGTTCTCAATGGGTTGTTCGAGACCATGACACTTGCATCACCTGCACTTGCGAGGAGGGCCGTACCACCTGCACAAGCACGAAGGATTGTTTTGTGTCACGCATGCGCAAATCCTGTGGAAGAGCAAGGAAAATGTTGTCCCGCATGCGGTGAGTAATGAACAACAAGAACTTCACAAATTACTTGAACAAGAAAAACTGTGTTTAAAAGAAAGGAAACAAATATTTGCAACTAACGAAACATTCGATGCTTCAATGACAATGCAATTTTGGCGATGGAAATGTTGAAGCGGCTGATGGCATCCGCTGTGAGCTAGCATTGACATTATATATTTACCACAATTTACATTACAAATGAAAATAATACAAAAATACAAGAGTAATAAGTGGCGAGGAAGCCGAAATGGAAACCCTAAGGCTTAGGGGCTTGGGCTCCTCAGAATAACTACAACTAAAAGTTATAGTGGGAGTGGCAGGAAGTAAGAAAAGAAAAAGTTATTAAGCTAATTATTAGACTACGAGTAAGGCTAAAACAGATTTACGAATTACAATGAGGAAAATATGTTTTTAGTTTTGTCTGAAACAAGAAAATGGATGAGGCATCACGAATGTCTGAACTGCCTAATCTCTGTTCCACAAAAGCATAGTAGCATTGACATACGGGGAAAATGTAATACAAATTTTGAACAATGAAAAGTGCACACGGTAGGACGAGAGTTTAAAATGCATCTGAAACAAGCTCACACAAAGTCGGTCATGCGTAATGAGCAAACTTGTCATGTGGCCCTCATAATATATGATGATATACAGTTTAAGTTCAAGTTGAACTTTTTTATACACGGTAGTTCTTACAATTTATTCAAAAGGAAGCTGTGTTGGCATAAAAATTGCAATAAGATAAAACGTTTAAAACTAGAAACAATTTAGTGATATAATACAAGTTATGTTAAAAGTGTTTAAAAATATACTGATGTACAGTAATTGGTGCTATTATCATCTTCACAGGCCCAGCAAATCGACCGCCTAATTTATCATCACCACAACAGACGCTCCGGCTCTTCCTCCTATGCCATGATGACCACGCCCTTCAACAGTTCAAACTGTCCAGTTTGCGGTGTTTCGGAGATATTCTTTGTTTAGATTAATGTTTGGGGTATGAACCAACTATACAATAATTTTCTGATTTGAATTAGTCTATAATTATGTTAGTTAATGGTAACAAAACGAAATAATGTGTTTGAAATAGCGAATAAAATATAAAAGTACAGAAATGATAGCAAGCTACAGAAGATAATTAGATTTCGCTGGGGCTCAAGAGTATTTCATTCAAAAATAAGATACGCTTAGGGAACAGGTCGAAACACGTGCCCTCTTGAAGGACCCATTCGAGGGTGGGGGGAGGGGGGATGCCGCCACCCACTGTCTCCTCTGGAGGGAAAAACTCAATATATAAAAGAAATTATGGATTATCTCAGAAACTAACGAGTAAAAGGTAAAAGGTGGGGGTGTGGCGGTACCATGCAGACCATGCAGTGCCTGGTGAAAAACATGCACACCTATCTGGGGTATGTGTTTTGATCTGCTTCCTTATCTTGCTTTGTGGACACTGTCTCTGTTGCAGTTTATAAGTTCCAGGGGAATAATTTCAACCGTGAGCGAGTGTACTGCTGATGGACTAGATGTGCCTAATAATGATTGTAATAGGGATTGTGGTTTTATCACTACAAGTTAACATTCACAATAGATTTTCTTTTTCACGCCAGGTTTTATTTAATACAACACCTGTCAGAATTAAAGTTCTGTTGTATTCTAGCTTGATTCAGTTTTTTCCGACCAGACTGATTGGACTACGACAAGCACACTCGCACACTTGAACTCTCGCACGACTCGCACAGTCGCACGCCTGCACACTCACGCACTCGTACGCTCGTACAGTCGCGCACGCACATTCTCGCACACCCACGCAATCGCACACTCGTACACTCACATTATAGCACAGTCGCACGCTCGGAACTCACACACTGTTACACTTACACACTCGTACAGTCGCATTCTCGCACATTCGCACAATCCTACTCTCGCACGATCATACACTCGTACATTCGTCCACTCGTACGGTCGCAAGTTCGCACAATCGCATAGTCGTAGAGTCGCACACACTCGAACACTCGCACATATGCACACTCTCGCACACATTCGTACACTCGCTCACTCACTCGCACACAAAGAACACAAATACACACATTAAAAATGTGCGCGCACAGGATAAGAATTCATCGCCGCGCCCTGGAAACGATTTCTTGATAAGAGGAAAGATTACAGGTGCAGTGCTTCTTTTGACTGGGTTGTTAGTGACATATAATAAGGTGAATTAATGTATTAGGAGAAATGTATTAAGTACATATCAAATGTATGAATTTTAAATAAATCATTTTTCACCTTTCATAATTTGGAAAATGAAAATCATATGTTACTTTCACGCAAGTAAAGAAATTTAAAATGTAAAATATGAGTTCAATGATCGATAAGTACTGAAAACAACTTCAATATATCTTATGTTGTATATCAATGCGTACAACTTAAAGCAAACAGAAAATACAAATCTCAAAATTTATAACGACAAAGAATTGTGGAGGCGGCAACGTGATGATAGCAAGGATTTTAACTACACTTGTTAGCGTTTCTATCTGTCCATATTCAGTGAATAAAATGTGACACATCTCTGATAATTTTGGAGGTTGTTTGGAAACCGGTCCTACATACGACTTGGCTTTCAGCTACCTGGCAGGCCGTTCAACGTGACAATTCTGCCCAAGTTTCTTGGTTTAAGATCCGGAAGCTAGCGCCTTTATCATTTGTTTAATTGATAAATTTCTATTTATCTCAGTATATCATATTTAAAAAAGCTAGCGCGTAACAATTTGTGAATCTGTCTGTCTGTGCCTGTTGTCTGCTGTTCACTAAAATACTTGCTAGTTGGTATTGCTTTCGCTTTGTTTTTCCCTTAAATCGTCTAGATAGTTTTCTTATTGTATTATAAGTTAACTTTAACCCAGGATATTTTAAATGCGATTTCTGCATTTATTCATACGTAATCCGGTTGCAACAACTTACATGTACATGGTTAGAAAACTATCTACAAGATTTAAGGGAAAAACACAAAGCGAAAGCAATACCAACTAGCAAGTATTTTAGATGAAGAAATCGCATTTAGAGTACCCTGGGTTAAAGTTAACCCACTGTCGACCAACTGGGCCTTGAGATATTGTGATGTATACGAGAGTACTATTAGATCGTTACCACTCTTTTTATGCTACGATGTATGTCTCGAATTCTTGACTTTTGGGATAAAAATCCTATCTGGGTATGTTTTTAAAAGTTGGCTTTTATAAACAAATTGCAACCAACAAAAGTAAAAGAACATTTCTGTCCGCACCTTGCATACGCTAATTTCAACCAAAACTTAAATTGTTTGAGAATCTATTTTAAACACTCGAAAGAGTGCTTGATCCCATATCAAATACCATGAACTTGAGTTTTAAAAAAAAACTCGTGATGAAACACTCCTCCGCTTGTTTGATGAGTAGTATTAATTTGAAAAACATATTTCCATTTATATCGTAAGCCAACAAACTTTAAACCAGGAAACGTTTTGTATTTATTAACAGTTCTGATATAAATTATGAAACGTAACGATGCTTTCATTTTCCAAGAAACACATCTGGCTCGCACATATCCACGTAAATATTTCGTTTTCTATTGCTTCCGAACGTTAGTGTCGAAAAACTATTGAAAATATATTAAACAAATTTCTGTTATTCCTTTGATTTAATCTTGAGGATAATAAATGACATTCTTGAAGGGGAAAAGAAATTAAAACCTATATTAAACAGCAGCAAAGTCGTGCGGCTATTTCAAAACGATTTATTCCGAGCCGGGAAGAAAAATATAATCAAAGTGTTATGTTTTGTGTCCCATAGAAGAATTTTCATTTTAATCACTTGGGAAGATTTGACAGTTTTGAGGTGCGAAGTGAAAATAAATATTTCCAATTAAAAGTATTATTAAAGAGAACTAAAATACGAGCTTCCCTCGCAGTGATATATAAACTAATTTGACTTAGCGTTTAATGTCTTTTTTGTATTGTACAAAACTTCTTTTTCATGTTTTTTCAACTTGGTGGAAATAAAAATGTGTTGTCCATAACGAAAACTTTGCTGTGAAATATAAAGAAAAAAGTATGAAGATTTCTGATCGGAAGGCGACTTTACAATTTTCTTTCGATGTACGATTCACACTGTAGAAATAATAATTATTTAATATGCACGAGTTCTACTGTAAAAAGCAGGAAGGCTTTGAACAATAATGAAAGCTTCTTATAAATTGGCGAGGTTTTGAAGACACGTCATTGCACTTAAGTCAAGACGGAAGTGATGAAGAAGATCGCGGTGTTATGATCAATAAACAATGACACAACCCCTAAATGATTACCACTTTGATGGATTTCCAGGAAAGAAGCTGTAAATCAGTGTTTCCGATGGATTAATAATGATATCCAGATGGAAAAATTAAAAGATAGTCTATTCTTTGTTTCAAAACAAAATAAAAGAGAAGTAAAACCTCGGCCTCGCAAGCAGATTAACCGATTTAGTGCCGGTCAAAGTGGCCTTCGAACCAACAGGAGAAAACCCAGGTAAGATTTAATTACTTTTTTGCCAGATTCTGCCTCGTTTATCTGTGCATAAAAGATTAAAGAAAAATGTGACTGTTTAATCAGTCCCTTTTTATGGACATACATGGGCAAGAAAGTTTTTGAATCAATATGTTCCCTCATTAGTAACGACAAATCTATTTTTCTGCTGAAAAGTTGTGAAAAACCAACTTTTGAGGACTTACCTAGACAAGGTTTTCGTCCAAGAATCCAAGAATTGAGGACAAACATTAGCAGTACTGGTCCGCCCTTGGTCCATAGCAGCAGGGAAAAGGCCGGCGGAAAACGAGAAATGGTTCCAGCATAAAGATTTAAATTACTATGTAAACGTTGGCACAACTGATTTACTAGAGTAGATACATCCTCCTGTTTTACCTATGTCTACAATAGTTAATTGGAAAGTTGGCTTTTTTGATAGTCATGTTTTGACCTCTATCAAAAGTGTTGGCTTCTTTTAACTAACGTGAAAAGACAAAGATGGAATATAAAAAATGTTTGAACTTATTTGTTCTTGGAATATTGCGGCGATTGTATCCTGCTCTCTCGCTACACGAGAAGGGTTAGATTTTACCATAGTAGCTGGGTGTATTTAACTTCAATAGGGTTTCACTTAAAATTACCAATAAAACGAGGACTTCTCTGTTGCTTCTCTTGTTTGTCGCTGCAACATTTTGGGCAATTTATCTCAAAGGTTTAATAAAAAACTGTCAGTTTTAGTTGAAAGTTTTGCAGACTAAAGATATATTGCAGCATTTTTTGGCACAAGACAAGTTGCATGTTGTTTTTGCTTCAACTAATTTAAAAGTGTAAAAGTTTTAATTATAAAATGTGTATAACATTATTTAAAACAATTTAGGAACTAATGATTGGCTCAATGATATTTATTTTACAGACAAATTTAAGAGTGAATGTCAGTAAAAACCAGACATGATTGCCAAAATAGTGGACAACGCTCAAAATTCGATTTCGCTCATACTTTGCATATTGGTAGTACATTATATCAAACTAAACAAACCAGTGT
>JANVCK010231657.1:0-10119 GCA_026546655.1 Epizoanthus illoricatus | reverse complement strand
TTGAGAGAAGTCGGCATATCCCAGAACTGGGACTGTTGTGAGAAGATGTTTCAGCTTGTCAAATGCCCCTTGGTGTTCGGCTGCCCAGCACTGCGGAAATGGGATCATGAGCAAATGTTTCTTTAACTTGAGCGCATGCAAACACCTGTTCTGCAAGTCGTGTAATGGTTTCGCAACCTTGGAAAGGTTCTTTACGAATTGATAGTAGAAGCTAGTGAAGCCTAAGAATGAATGGAGCTCCTTCCATTTGCTCAAAGCTGATATTTTGTCTGGATCAGTGGACATGTCATTAGCAGCTTACCCCAGGTATGAAACTTTAGTCTACAGGAATTTGCACTTCTCTAGTTTGATCTTCAGACCATGATGGCTTCTAAAGTCTAGTCAATATTTTTTCGAGTCTTTCTAAATGTTCTTAAAATGTCCTGGAGAAAATAATGACATCGTAAAGGTACAATTGGTAGATTTGGTCATGGAGGCTGCTTTGCATCAAGCGTTGGAAGGTAGCAGGTGCTCCACACAATCCGAAAGGAATTTTGTTGCACTCAAATAGACTGAAGGGAGCAGTAAATGCTGTCTGTACCTTGTCTTCATCTTCCACTGCCACCTGGTTGAAACAACCTTCAAGGTCAAGTGTCGTGAACCACCTTACTCCCTAAGAGCCTCAAGCAATTCGTTTATCTGAGGCAACGGGAATGAGTCCCCCAATGTCCTTGAGTTTAGCTTACGGTAGTCGACACAAAGGTGGAGGGAGTCATTCTTCTTTCTTACAAGAACTACAGGCGAGTCATAGGGGCTGTGGCTCTCATGGATCACTGAGGTGTCTAAGAGTTTCTGGATGTGGTACTTGACTTCTTGGTACTGGTTAGGAGGAATTCTTCGATATGGCTGTGTCACCAGGATGTCAACTTCAGTCCCGATTGTGGGTTTCATTGTCTCCGTGTAACCAAGGTCATCATCTCCCGATGCAATACCTCCAGCTTAGCCTTCTGCCTGGATGCGAGTTCTACTCCTGATAATCTACAGGTAGATTTACTAGTAGGGCTAGAACCGATCATGCACCTCAGTTCCTTCCTCAACAGGGAGTCTCGAACATTGTCGGCAAATTGGTCTTGGATGGCCTAATTGCAGGCTGTCACTTGCAAACCATTATGAAAGCTGATGCGGTCATACAGTTCACACAATGCATGGGAAAATTCATGTAGATTCTCACCATCGTTCTGTCTTCACTCATAGAAATTGCTAAGCAGCTGAGGTGTGGTTCTCCTTTCGCCAAATGCTTCAGTAAGAATATCACAGATTTTGGAAGCACTGTCTCACTCATTTTGCGGACGTAACTTTTTTCGTCTTTTGCAGGTGCTTCGAAGAGTGACTACACAAAGTCTGTCTGTTCTAGTGAATTCATTTTCCATGCAGTGATCAAACTCTTCACATCTATAAAATCGTCAGCACTATCCTCATGTACGCCTTACCATCCAGAGAACGTTTTTAGCTTGCATTCGCAAGAAAAATAAACAGGGCTTCTCTAGTTTTTGAATTCTCAAACTTTAGTCGCTCTATCTCCTCTCTCATAGACAGTTCGCTTTTACACCCCCTGTCATTTTTCCCCGGAGCCATGGCATCACTAGCATTGTTGCCCTCGTTTTCTCATTGTTTATTTCGTACTCAGTGCCCAATACTCAATAGCAGAACAAGCAAATGTTGAAACGAGAGTCTAAATGAGGGCAACAAGGCTGGGAACAGTACAAGCAAAACCAGTATCAAACTATCTACTGTACGTAAGGTCAGTTTGACATCGTGGCCAAAATACACAATGAAAATAGAGCACACAAATACTACGCAACTAAACCAAGTGAGACACTATAGCATGTGGCTAGAATAGGATGTAACAGGTATTGAAATACATGTACTCTAAGTAATGGCACTAAATCACCAACAACAAAAATACAAGAGTCTATTACACGATTGTGCAATGCAATATTCTGTAGAACTATAAATACAAAATTTTGCATTGTGTCATACTCTTGAGCAACAATAAATTCCACAGGCACCGAGGCCGCTTCAACAGCAGACAAATATTTCCAAGCACTCGTATTTTGTAGAAGTAGATAACAAAATACAACTGTATATGTAAATAACAAGTGCCATTGTGACCTCTCTTATGTTTTTTTAATGAAAGTGTGCTCGTTCGTGAAATCCACAAGCTACATTTCACTACATAGTTGATCGCTCAAGCACAAAAAGAAAAGCAATAACTGTGGCTATCGAAAACACTGTAATCGTGTAAGATTCTAAATGAATAGAATAAACGACTCTCTAGGGTTAACTGAAATCTGTTTCTAAACTGTCTCTGTTGACTCTGTTGCTTGCAAAGCGTGCTTCCACAAGAAGATATAAAACTGATCTGAAATAGTGACCATGTGGTCTTTGTGATTGACAGATAATAAAAGTAAACTCTTATTGGCTAGCGCATATCAACTGAAACCAGAAGTAAATGAAAGTGGAAAACACCAGAAGCAAGCGAGAATAATGGTTCCCAGGCACAGCTACACAAGAATTGCTGTTGTATAAAACAGTTTCCAGCCTCACTTGTGGAGAGCTGTTTGAACAGCACAGCAAACCTGTCCACACCGACAAACCTGCCCACATATTACAATTATATTTAAGTATACTAGGTTTACAGAGGGACTGGGAATTACTGACAATAATTAAACAAGTTTAATGATGAATAAGTCAAAAATATTTAAAAAGTCGAGGTCAAGGGTTAAATGAGGAGATATGTTTCATTCATGCCTCGTGTTGGCCATGTTGTTGATAAGACCAAAATCGTTACGTCTAGAAACAGGTAATCACAAAGTTTTTTCACGCAATTTGAAAAAAAGAAACACTCATTTCAGACACCAGGCTCATGCAGTTTTGTTATTCTTTGAAAATTTTGAACATTCTTGCTTATTTTTTCCAAATTACATTCGAAAGTATGTGATGACACACACTTAAAATACCTAAAGTCATTAGCCAGTATATAGTTGATACAGACCCTTTGAGTGTCCATGTACTCTCCTCTGAGATAAAGTATGAACCCGTATTCTCATGCATACCCAACAAGGACATTACTAACTTCGGAACTGTTTTTGTTCACAGATATGTCAAGATTTTTCAAAATGTGGACCTCTCAAGCAACTTTTATTTTAGGTTAGTGTATTGTTTCTGTTTCATATTAAATAAAATGAGTTGCATCAGTTAAAACAAGGTTAAAACAATATGTGGAAAAACTAATTTAAGATTGTTAATACAGGAAGGTTTATGCTAAATTTAAATGAAGTGAGACAACAAGTGGCAACTACATGTAGGCAGCCATACTTTTGAAAACTATTTGTTAGTTCCCACTACACTTTGAGTGGAGTTTGTGATGTGCTTCTTCGGTGAATTTGCAAGTAAACCATAAACTTAAGAGAATTGTGTCAACCCTACATGTGCCTGGCCTGGAGGGGTCCGAATCGGCCCCCTAAGACATATTCTAATGCTACTCCACAACGACAAGAGCTAGCACAATGCAACTTGCTTACTTTTGCTATAATTGTTCTACTGACAATTTGATGCACCAATCATGGCTAAGCAGCCCTCCTCATTGTCGTAGCAACTGCATTTTTGATTGACACTTTTGCTAAGAAGAAAACGTTTTTCTAAAAATGTAATTTAGTACAGGTTTTTCCATTGAAATCATAGATCTACATGTACCTGACGTCCTCAAAAAATCAAGGTAGCAGCTATAAAATTCAGATGGCAGATTTGGGACGTCGTATTGACATTATAACTAAATTAATAATTACCAAAAGGTACATTATGGACTAATTAGTAAGACTGCCAGTTGGGACATTGACTGTGCTTATAATAAGAAATTTAAAGAAGGGGGACCAAATCCTCCCTCCAATCCATTTGAAGCCAAAAAGCCCAGGATAGGTAGGTTTAATCGGTTGACATACAGTTGAATCTTTTTTCTTTAGTTATAGCTACGACCTTACCTTGACATTACAACAGAACATGGCACCACTGCTTCAAACCAGAACTCCTTCAACAACATGCAGCACGTTAAGAACACAAAATGCTGCAGAAAGTGAATCAGGCTGTCACCATGGAAACACTGCACCAGGTTCTTCAGCGGCAGTGAATATTGACTCTAACGTGAGTAAAATGGAGTCTGGAGTGGAATCTTCAGTTAGTTCAACAAGAAGTTATTTATCTGCCCAAAGTGATCAGCAAGGCTGTGAATCGCCAACAAAATGTAGCAGAGGAATAGATGAACGGGGACAGTGTGGAGAGCCCGTGGAGAGCAGCAGTGTATGCGGGAACAGTGTCAAAGAAGCGAGTAAGAGTACTGTGTCGGAACATACAGATGTTCAAGCTTCTACTGCCTTGGATGAAAACACTGCATTTTGCCAAGAATGTCACAGAAATAGAAAACAAGCTTCAGTGAATAGAAGCAAGAGGGCTAAAGCTAAAGCTTGCTACAAATTTGTGTGGAACAAGTACTTGCTTAGGAATTTTGAGAATGTTGTGCATACAGAGTGGGTGTTGCACGTCATCAACGGTTTTGTGGGTCAATCAGGTATCCTTTAGATAGAGGTGCACATAGTCCCGAATACTGTTTATAGTAACAGTAAATAGCTTCGTAAGCGTCTCAACCAAGTCATAATTTAATTAATGCATAGTTTGTCTTCTTGTAACATCTTAGAGACAACGATCTCATTTAGAATGGGTTCCATTTGAGTGTCGATTTATTAATATGAATTCAATAACGAGGACATTAAAATGACCATTATACCAATCAAAGAATGAACACATGGCGCTGCTGTTGAATGGGTTTCCAAAGAGCTAATCAGTGAATCTAGAAGTTTGCACGGATGTGGCTGACAAACACAATGCAATTTATCATCTTTGTGTGATTGGTCAGTATTTGACAGAACTTGACCAATAGCAGCTTTGATATCACAATGAAAATGTAATGCGGTTCGACAGTCACATGAACTCCACTCCATATGGTGATGACCATTGCGAGTGATGGGATGATGTCTGTCAGTTATGCCATAAGTACTTGTAGTACAGTGACAGCTATATCATGACAATAATTATTGATGCTTATGCCATTGATTTCGTTATGCTACTGAAGCTTGATGTGTTCCGATACTGTTGTGTTGGTAAGCAGTAGCTATGATGGGATTTCGATCAAACGACAAATGTACTGTTAATTACCCATTCTATTTATTTTTTCTGTATCTCTCCCTTAGTTCTATCTCAAAAACATAAAGAGGATTCGTACAGGTCATAGAAATCCTGGAAAGTCATGGAGTTTCAATATTGCAAACTCCAGACCTGGAAATCCTGGAAAATCAAAATCAGTCGTGAAAAGTCATGGAAAATCGAACTTTTGTGTGAATAAACTAGAATTATGTTTTAATTCACGGGAAACCGTTTCATGATCCATCATTTCTGGATTTTCAGATCGTCGATTTTCGTAAAAATGGTCATGGAAAGTCATGGAAAAGTCATGATATTTTGGAGAACAAAATGTGTACGAACCCAGCATAAAGCGTAGAGCCCGTAGTAGAGGTGGATGGTGTAAATCTTTAACTTGTCCAAGATATATGTATTTATATGAGGCCGATTTATGTGACTGTAATCGCAAGGCGGTCAGCAGAGTTCGCCGGTACAAGGTTCCTAAAGAGAGGAGCCAATGACCAGGTGAGGCAAATTGTGTTTGTGTTAATTGGATGCATGTTCCAGAATACAAACATCCATTTAATATTAAATGACAAATTATAAATATTCACCTTATTGCAAGTAACTTGTAATGGCAAATGCTTTGAACAGTTTGCTCAGTGAATGGAAGAAGGAACTGCTAACATGTGATCACATAGTGGAAACTGTATTTCGGCTAGAAAGTGCTCTTTGACCAGATAGAAATATAGCGTTGGTTGTTAGTTAGTTTTAGCTCCAAAGAAGACAGAAGATAGGAACTCCCACCCCTAAAACAAGTTCGCTTTGTAGCATCAAAATATTCTCTGTCTCGTTCGCATTAAGTTCCTTTATTGTCACATTTTGCCTTCTCTTTGGTGTTAATTTCCAGCAGCAATCATTAAAAAAAACAACGTAAAACTCCAAATTTGGTTATACCTGGTTGTCAGAACTTGGTTGTCATGGCCACATCCTGTATTGGAACAACTCAATTTTAAAATGTTTCCGGAGAAATTTCAGTAAAACTCCTAAAATTTGGAGAAGATTCCTTGAATAGTATGGAAGTTGCACGAGCATGCACTTTCTTCCCCCCGAGCAGAATAGGGTTAAAGTACGAAAACGAAGAAACGTTAAAAAAGCAACAAGAAAAGAACATTCACATCCATCTTTCATTATCTTTAGCTTCGATCAGGCACGCACAAAGATGAAATTTGCTTTTAAAATTTACATTTTGTTAACAACTTTCCATTAGCAGGTATGCCAAATTTGTGTGGGACGAGTGTGGCTAGAAACACTTTCCAGCACTCACTAGACTGACCTCATAAGCAAGTATGCATGAGCAAATCTCTAGCACTAGTGTGACCGTGGCTGTAGTGTCCATGTTGTCTGTATTCAGCATTGCTTCCATCAATCTTGCTAAAGTTATCATTACAAGCTCGTGTTTTAAATATTCTACGTTATGTCTAACTTCAGGGTTATGTAGCCAACGAAGTGGAAACGGAGCAGATTGTTCACGATGCATCCGTCATTTCACTCACTAGTGGCAGATTCACTTCCTACGTGCAACTCAGAGGCTCAGTGCCATCGTTTTGGTCACAGGTATAAAATGCAACAATGTAGATAGCATTAGACCCATTGTTTTTATTGTGAATAGAGCTGGTAGGTTTAGTTTGCATCACATCCCTTCCTACATGCGTTATGATTCTCCAAACACCAGGTATCGTGAATAGTGCTGGTAGGTTTAGTTTGCATCACGTCCCTTCCTACATGCGTTATGATTCTCCAAACACCAGGTATCGTGAATAGTGCTGGTAGGTTTAGTTTGCATCACATCCCTTCCTACATGCATTATGACTCTCCAAACACCAGGTATAGTGAATAGTGCTGGTAGGGTTAGTTTGCACCACATCGTTCCTACATGCATTATGATTCTCCAAACACCAGGTATCGTGAATAGTGCCTTTAGGTTTAGTTTGCATCACATCGTTCCTACATGCATTATGATTTTCCAAGCATCAGGTATCGTGAATAGTGCTGGTAGGTTTAGGTTTTCATTGGTGTCTATCCATAACCTGTGTTACAATTACCAGAAAATAATAAAAATATATAACAATAACAAGTTTCTCCTCTTAACTAAACTCCTAAGTGTCTTGCATGCAGTTGAGTCGTGTATCATTTTTATCTGCAGGATGTAAGACAAGGGATTATGCCAAAACCTCAAATAATGGGTAATTACATGTACCATATATTACTTGTATGATTTCTTCTGTACATATGTACTACACATTTTGTTGTAGTTTGTTTAGTTGTGATGATTTATTCAGTACATTTTTTATTACACATTTTGTTGCAGTTTGTTAATTCTACAGCTAATCTTCTCATTGTTATGTCAGAGATAACACATAACCTTCACTTCAAATATGGTTGGGTTGGCCGCAACTGAGCACTAAACCACTCACAACAACTTTGGGATGCCCTCCCTCCAGCGTGAATGAATACCACACAGCTGTCTGAGTCATTGGTCACTCATGTCAGTCTACAAATATTGCACTTAATACACTGATAATACTTATTTCTCCACCCTTTATAGCTCTCAAACGTAGTGCTGTTGAAGAATAGAGATTGAAGTATCAGATGTTAAGTTACCAGGAGTACAACTACAGCCAAGGTGGTTGTAAATGCATGTTGCATGTTTCACTTGTGCACGGAAAGGCACTTGCTCAAGTTGTTACTATGGTCAGAATAAGACTGACTGTGGCCTGTCCTTGTTTCAGTTGACCGGTCTGACCCATACTGTCTTGCTGCTTCTCAACACTTTAACCAACTGCTGCAGAGATATGGCGCGCCTGTGGTCATACTCAATCTTGTTAAGGTACATGTAGCCAACCCCTCATCCAATAATTCAGAGATCCTAATATAATTCTTATGTATTATATGTAGTCGCTACTTGACCGATCTTTGAAATTTGTGCATGAGTGTTGAGTGATGGAAGTGAATAGATAGCAGAATTCATACTTAAGCGTCACAGACAGTGAGCTAAGTTTAAATGTATGGACATTTTAATTTAAGATTTCAGAACTATTTTTTCCAACATTAAAATTTATAGTATATTAATGTTAAGTTGTGGGATAAAGCCATTTTTCATCGATGATTTTAGTAAACTGTACTTAAGTATTGTAGGAAGGTTTTCAGTCACTCGTGATTTTAACTAAACTGTGAGCCATTGATTGTGTATTTTCCAATAAAATACTTCACCAAATGAAATTGCATTTATGTTATACTCCTTACTGTTTGAAGACTGACATTTCCAAAACGACTGGAAATTAAAAACATTCAGTAGTTTTTCTTGTGGTGTCTCCCCAAAACATAAGAAGACGGGCCACGCTTTGATACGTTGTACTTAGCTTCCCAGACAGTGAAGGTTTAGAAAATGGAATGTGTGCAAAGTAACTGGACGGTTGACAAAAGCTTTCCCCTTCATCTTCTGACAACTGCACCAATATCCACTTTGTTTACAGAAGAAAGAAAGGAGGCGACATGAGCAGATTCTTAGTGAGGAGCTCCACCAGATTGTGGAATATCTAAACCAGTTCCTGGCTCCAGACCACGCCATTAAGTACATCGGCTGGGACATGTCCAGGACTAACAAGAGGTTTGTGTGTCACATCACACCTGAAGCATGTTTCACGTCCATGGCTCTGTGAAGTAACGCTAGTGCATTAATTGTTGTACTGAAAAGTGTGGATCTTTATATTACATGTAATTCCACCCAAATCAAGTTATAAACGATTGTGTTTCATCCATGCAGCATTAACTGCATGTGTGTGTGTGCGTGTGTATGTGTGTGTGTGTGCGTGTGTGCGTGTGTGTGTGTGTGTGTGTGCGTATACGTATACGTATGCGTATCTGTATATGGCTTGTGACAGCAGTGACTTGTAGACAGGGAATATAGTTTCATAAATAGTGCCAGGTGACATATCCATACACACTAATAAGTTTGAGATGCTTTCTCAAATCTAAAAGTTTATCTATTTCTTCGTTATAACAGCAAAGATGTGAATGTGATAGAGAAACTCACAGGGATAGCTGATCAGGTGAGTGTAGTGTTGTAGTATCATGATTGCAGTGTAGTGTAGTGCATACTTGCATTGCTTTCCTTTTCTTTTAGTATCACCTGATTTTTGTATAATATTCAGAGAATTTATTTGATTGAAATGACGGCGATTATGCCGACTGATATGTTTTATTGTTGGTGGCAATCTTTGAATTTGTCTTTGGCAGGATGGTTGTATGAGTACATGTACTAAACATTTTAATAGCCGAAAATATAAATTTGTTTTCGGTTCTTATCTTTTGTTTTTCTATTAGTTTGTCCTCGAGTCCACATCTTTTTCCGAAAAACTTCTCACCTTCACGAGCTGTGAGAGGTCTTGTTCTTAGACTGCAAGCTGTTTCTTTATTTGTCTGTTTTAGAATAACAAAATATTTCCAAATATTGTAAACGTCCGATGATAACCCCATAGCTTATTTTCGTTTATGGTCTTTTTCTTGAGCTTATTTTCTGGGGGAGACTAATGTACATGTACATTCACGGAGGTTTTATTATTGGTGGGAATGTTTTGTCTTGAAATTGTCGTCTGTAAGTACATTATTGTATAAATATAAGCCAATTTAAGGTACCAGCACCAGCTAACACCAGTTAAATCTTATTTTCTTGTATTTTTGCTATTATTGTCTTTTCTAGAAGTCATACTGTCTGATTTTGAAATCCAAAATTTCAGAACGATAACATTTGTGGTTTAGAAGATATAAACACTTGAAAATTAGCAGTTTTTGGATTTGGAGCATTCTGATTGGATTAAAATCGTCACGTGACCGATATTGGCAGTT
>JANVCK010231646.1:0-10119 GCA_026546655.1 Epizoanthus illoricatus | reverse complement strand
TTGCTCGTCCGTCAGTCTGTCTATCAGCCTGTGTCAGTTTGTCAGCCAGTGAGCCAGTCGATCGATCGATCAATTAATCAGTCGGTCGTGCGGTCGGTCTATATATTTATAGGTCTTTCTGTTTGTTTGATTGTTTGATCTCTCCGCCCCTATGTATGCATTTATGTGTGTGTGTTTGAGTGTGTGTGTGTGTGTGTGCGTGCGTGCGCGTCTGCGTCTGCGTGTGTGTAGCCCCTGTCTCTCTGGAAGATTAGTATGCTGATAAAAAGATGTTTGGTTGTACTACTAATTTATTCTGTGACACTTACAAATTCAAATCTTGAACTTTCTTCCTAGGCTCACGAGAAGAAAAAACAAGTTGAGGAACTGAGGACACGAAACGAGAAGCTTGTGTACAATATCTTGCCGGTTCACGTGGCCGATCATTTCCTCCAGCATCAGTACAAAGACGAAACAGTAAGGGACTGTGCAATAATTAGCATAGCGGGGCAACATCTAAAATACTTGCGTAATAGAGGGGGACATTAAAAGTTAAAGTACTCACTAAGAAGATGTGAAAGATTATTCCGGTCTTTTAAAGAGCCATCCCTCAGGAACACCGGAAGCTCGAGAATTCTATTCAAATTGCTGGAAAAGTTCAAGTTTTCAACATTTTCTGGGGAAACCCCCAGCACCCCGCCCCCAGCCCCCACTGAAAACATAGCCCTACGGTCCTCGATAGTAATTGTTTCATTTAACGATTAACCCCTGGGAAAGGTGAAAAAGTTTCCACGAGCACCTCAATTTCATACGGAAAACACACTGGTTATTAAAGAAAGCATTAGTATGATGTCTTAATTGACTTTGGCATATTTTATATTCGACAAACCTGTGCAATGCGAATGTCAAGCTATTTCTTTTAGTCATTTCTTCTTGAATTTCCCGAATGACGCCAAATTGTCATAGCACTAAAATAACCGGATAACATGATGTCACTGTATCTTGGTGCTCTGAGGGAAACCGGCAGGAAATCGATGCTATTTATCCTTGGTCATTAAACCTTAGTATTTTCAGAGGGAGACGTCGCTGTTCGTAAAGAAAGCAAAGAAGGTAACTGAACCAAATAATCTTCGATTCAACGCCAATAGACAGCGACGGCCAGCATATTTCCCAGAAGCCTTAAGTCCCGGATACACGACTGTAACATTGCATGCAATATTGCGCGTAATTTTCTAGATGCGTGGGGAACCCCCTGCAATATATTGCACGCAACGTTGCAGAAGTAGGATCAGATTCCACTCCTGCAATATTGCGCGCAGTGTTGCACGTAACAATTTCAGAGGTTGACACACGATGCAATTTGTCCATTGCGCGCAATGTTGCATCGTGTGCCATAATTCCAACGAAGTGCAGCCCATTCGTAGTATTGCTATACAGATTTATCAAGATTGGTTTATATTTAAACTGAAATATTGTTTAATAGCTAAAGTGTTCTCGGCAGCTGGGAAAAGCATGTTACAAACGCTGCTACGTTTCTTTCAATTTAGGGCAACAACAAAGAAAGCTTAATGTACAAGTAATATTTACCAGTTTAATTGTTGTACATCCAAGACATTACTTTCTGTGCTGTATCGTATCTGCATGGCGTAAGGTTTAGCGTTTTTATCTAATCGAATCAAAATCCAATCCAATCTTTTCGAATCCAATCCAATCTAATCCAATCTAATCTAGTATGGCTAATATCATCTAATCTAAACTTATCCAATCCAATCCAGTCAAGTCTCGTCATCTAGTCTACTTTGTTCTGATCTGATCCTATCTAATATAATCCAGTTTAATCCAATCCAATCTAGTCTACTCTGATCTTATCTCATCAGCTCCATTCTAATCTGATGCAATTTGGTACATTCTAGTTTAGTCTAATATCAATCTAATCTGATTTTATCTCTAGTATTCTTACATTTTCAATAACTATCATCAGCACTGCTTGCCGCTGATACTTGTTCGTTCAACAGGAGTTGTACTGCCGTTCCTACACCCGGGTTAGCGTCATGTTCGCTTCCATTCCAAACTTTCACGAGTTTTACTCTGAAGACGTCATCAACAAGGGCGGAGTGGAGTGTATACGATTTCTCAACGAAGTGATTACGGACTTTGACGAGGTATGCCGCAGGAACACGTCTTAGCCTAGTAATGATTTACGTGCGTAACAAATCACAGTGTTATAAAGGAACAACTATAAACTTAACCCTCCTGCAAAACAATTTTCAGACTCCTCAACCAACCGACCGAATTTGCAACTCACAGACAGACAGGCATCAAGACAGACATACACACACGCATAAACAGGCAAACAAACAGGAAGACAGAACGGACACACACATACGCGTACACACGCACACGGACATGCACATACACACGCACACACACACGCACACGCACGCACATGCACACACACGCACAGGCACAGGCATGCACAAGCACACGCACATGCACACACACGCACACAAACACACGCACACACACACACACACATGCACACGCACACGTACATGCACACGTACACGTTCACATATACACACACTCATAGTCAGACAGAGAAACAGGCAGAGAAACAGACAGAGAAACTAAGCGAGAAACTGGAATGAATTCGTTTCCTAGTGATTCTGGCCGTGATATAAATTAAAAAGTCAATCAAATGCAACAAAAAGTAGAAAAACAACCTTATTCTCATACAAAAGACTATTTTCTAACATCATTGTAATTCAAATACACATGGGGACGTAAAATTATGTTCACTTTGTTTGTGTTTCTGGTATATTCTGAACCAGATTCTTGACAACTGACAAAATTCACAGCTAGGTGATAGACTACTAATAGGAACAGATGAAGACAATTCAAGATCCAGAGAAACGAATAGAGACAAAAGCAAGGACAGAAAGACAAATAAACACCAAAAATTTACAACATTTTTGTGTCACATGTATTTTACACCTCGTCAACTTTCTTTAATCTTTAAGAATATGTGCATCACAATCAATCAAATTCCGAATATTTATATACATACTTCATATCGGCAGGTGTTAAAGGAGCCATGCTTTGCGGGAATAGAAAAAATTAAGACCATCAGCAGCACCTACATGGCAGCCTCGGGACTGAGACCGCAATCTGAGGTTAGTATGAATTCACATTATTTCACAATAGTCACCATTCGCTTTCCCAGTACTTTGTTCGCTCTTTTAACTCTGCCCGCCTTAGGTAGCCAGCAGTATTGGTGTCGGATACCGCTATAACGTGGGCACAGTTAAAAGAGCGAGCTAGGCACTCTAATCCAATTCAGGCTGGGATAGGGAATGAAAATGACTCGACAAAGAGGGCGGATACTTGCATCATTCAAGATACTCAACCTGCCAAAGAGCCCGGATGAACGGCAACAGCAGGCACCATGGCGGGAAACCTTACATCACAAGCGCATAAAATCATTTCTTTCCCAGGGGAAATAAATTTCCTATAATGTTAAAGTTTATGATTTTTCTGAGCTTTTTTGAAGAACATTTTGATGTGTTAGATTCATATCAATGTTTTAATTTGTTTCCATCGCAACCATATTTTGCAGGAGTGACTGGTCTCGCAAATATTAATGTCATTGTCTCACGTTTTTACTTTAATATCACGGTTTTATCATATAAGAACATTTTAATCTTTTGAACAATCAATACATATTTTTGACGTCATTAAAATAAAAAATTTCTTTCTTAGCATTCTATCAAATGAACAACTACTCTCGCAATCGTCTTTAGTGGTTGAACCAATCTCATTCCCAGAGCCCACGTTCTTTTTGACCTGCGGCGTGGAACGAAGGACTATGGAATAAACAACACGCCAGCGCATGCGCGAACCACCACTAGCGGCCCCACAGACAATCGAAATGCCTTATAAGGTAGTCCGCAGATCGTGGACTGGCGCATGAATTATTCCAGAGCCCTTCGTTGCACGCCGCTGGCCAAAAAGAACGTGGGCTCTGGGAACGAGATTATGGTTGAATATCTTACTTTGAACATAACATAGTTAGGCGCATGCACCTGAGCGTCTGAACATATCGTATTCTTTATATTATTATTATTATTACTATTACTATTATTATTATTATTATTATTATTAATCAGTATACCGTTGACGTCCGGCTATGTTCCCTCCCACAGAGTGAAGAGGAATGGCAACAGCTGGTGGATATTGTTGATTTCGCCCTCACTCTGAGGGACAAACTCCAAGCAATTAACGAGGAGTCTTTCAATAACTTTGAACTGCGCGTAGGTGCGTATCAAATAAAAATTATTTCCAACATGACTACAGGTCGCGTAAGGAACGATATCTAGGGTAATGATTTGGGAATATGGGAACTCTTGCATACTCCACTCGTGTAGAAAATGTTCTTTGTTATACACGTATGTGTGTATATATGTATGTATGTATGTGTGTGTGTATGTATGTATGTATGTATGTATGTATGTATGTATGTATGTATGTATGTATGTATGTATGTATCTATGTATGTATGTATGTATGTGTGTATGTACGCACGTAAGTACGTGCGTATGTGTTACGCAAAAATGTATATATGTATGTAATGTTTGCGGTAATGGTAATGGCAGTGGTAATGGTAATGCTTTAATGTGAGTATGTGTGACTATATTTATGTGTTTATGTATATTTGCACATGTGTGTGTGTACAGAACACCTTATTTCTCACTTCAGAGGTGCGTTCTTATAACAGAGTGATAACTGCGCGTGTGTTGCAGGTGTGAACCAAGGCCCTGTAGTAGCAGGAGTAATCGGTGCTAAGAAGCCTCACTACGACATCTGGAGCAACACGGTGAACGTCGCCAGCCGAATGGAGAGCACAGGCAAAGCTGGTTACATCCAGGTATGAACACAATATGTGGATTGAATTAACCGAGAACATTTATTCAGGGCACAACCACAGAATTCAGAAAGGGCGGAGATTGAAGGGGGGGGGGGGGAGTAGGATCGAAGAATTGATAATATCCAGCTGGAATGTTCTAAGCGAAATGGTTCTAGTTACTGCTGAAATTAATTGTCAACTAGTATGTGGCTCACATGAGGATTCGCTTCCCTGATCAAAAAGCGCTATTTAAAGCTAAACCAAGACTATAGGGAAAGTAATGCATTGCGAGGGTAACGAAAAACATGTGTTCCACAAAGATTGTGTTAAATCCCATTTACTTTAACCGAAAGAAGCTTCGGAAAGTTTGGGAACGTTTTTTTGTCATATATTATATGTGCAATGCAATTCTGAATTCATTTGATAAATGTTTTCTTAAATGATAAACAGATACTCGTGTCTGTCCGTGGTCACGCGGTACCCAGACGTTTCTGTTCAGCTCTTGATATGGACGTTTGACCTGAATAAGCGATTCTTTACACAATACATAGTGCAGAATTGCTCTTTACAGTGTTATGTATATAAACACGATGCATAAAAGAATTGTGAGATATTATTCTGCAAGGTGACAAACTTCTGACCCTTTCTGATCCACAACCCTTCTCCAGGTAGTCGAAAACATGTACGAAGTACTGCAGAACAAAGGGTTCTCGTTCGTGTACCGCGGGCCCGTGCGAGTGAAAGGCAAAGGTCAGCTGATCACGTATTACCTGACCGGACGAGTGCCCAAGAGAGAAGAAGTCAGCTTGCCCAACATGGTGGAGCCAGTCTAGGATCTAGTGTTTATCGTACACGTACCCAATACCTCATTTCCAACTAGCCTCGTTCCCAGCCTGCCTTCTCACGCCGTTTGCGCAGTCTGCTCGCTCACCAAATTTCTTTCAAAATAGCGGACGGCGAATCTCTTGATGACCTCGCTCCAGTTCACTGTGGAGGCAAAATTTTATTATTTCAATATAGTTTGTGCAATAATGACCACACAGTGAAATTTGAATTGATAAAGTAGCGCATAACACCAAATCGAGTGCTTGTATGGAAACTAAAGTAAAGCCCGCTTCACACTAGCGACGTAATCGCAAGCGTACGAAATTTAACTAACCAAGGAAAAGACAAATGAACACCTGGTGTGCAAGGAGATGCATAGAACAAGCCCACACAGCTGTTCCTTTGTCGTTTCCTTTGTTATTGAAATTTCTTATGCTTGCTTATTGCGATTACGTCGCTAGTGTGAAGCGGGCCTAAGTATATGAACATTCCTATCAAGGCCTCCATGTTAATTACCGCTCGTGTGAATAGAGTGTGATTCAGAACGAGGCTATCGTTTGTCTAACTGACCTGGTGGTTGAAAGGGGAATTCTATGGTCTGAACTTTCCTGGGAGTTGTCTGAGTGTGTAAATCAGTATTAACTAATGTACCAAGACGCAGAGCGACACGTTCAACCCTATCCTTCAACAGGTATAGAAAATGCCTCTATCCCTTGCAGGGGAACTCGTTGGAGTAATCAGACATCTTTTCTTAGGGATGGATCATTTGATACTGTGGGGCAAGGGAGGGGAGGGTGGAGATGACTTTGGGACACATTTTGTCCAGAAGTAGGCCTGCAAGGTTTTTTTATAAATTCTTTCACTCCCCCTCCCGTCCCCTCCTCCAACAGTATCAAATGGTCCGACCCTTAGTGCTCAATCGTACTTTAACAATGGATTTCATTAAAAGACTAAGCACACAAAGTTAGTAAACGTAACGAATTTCATATCGGTTGACCAAGTAATAATCAATTAGTTCAAAGTACAAAACAGTAAAAGTAAGAAATGTCAGTCATTGAGTATACTTAGAGTATATTGCTTAACCGTTGTACGTCTAAGCCATTTTGAATACCTGGGGATATTTTATGGACACCCCATAATTTTCGAAACTGTTCAAGGACTTGCTCTGGCCATTTCGCTCCTCCTCCCCCCCCCCTCTCCGACGTCCTTGTATGTTTAAGGGTTATTATGAAATTGAAATCCCAGAGTTCTTAGGGACGGACCATTTGATACCGTTGGGGGAGGGGAGTGGAAGAATGATTTGGGCCTGCAATTGTTTGTTCGCTTTTCTCTCTCTTTCTTTCTCTCTCTTTGTATTTAGAATTTTGCGGCGTTATAATTTTTTTTTGGTTTTCGGCTTGTACAAATTATCTTTTTACAAATTCTTCCACTCCCCCCCTTGACAAAATCAAACGGTCCGTCCCTTACAAAATCACATTTTATCAAACTTAAAAGTATTATTGTGACTGTGGGACTCTTTAAAGTTTCTAGATCCATCTTTAAAAAACCTGAACTTATTAAAATCAGCGTTCCTGCAAGTATTTAGCCCAGTGCCTTAGCTACCATGAGGCGAACGAGTCAGTAGCCTCGCTTACGATTTCTCATGGAATCCGCTCTTTTAACTAATTTACGAAGTGACAGTGTCCTCGGTTAGTGCCCTCAAAATACAATACACCCTATTTCCGAGAACCCGGATTTTAAAAGTTTTTGGGAGGGTGAGGGACGAGGGGAGACCCCAGTACCAGTTAAGTTCCTGCAGCCGCTATGAACCAGTTGGTCACTAATAAGACTTTGTTTTATTTACTTGCGCGTGCTTTGTCAGCGAATACATGAACGAGTTCAATGTATAATGAACGAGGAATTTCGAATGCTGCACGACGCTTTAGGTGAGTGCAGTATGAAGAAATTTTCAGTTCATTATACATTGAGCGAGTTCATGTATTCGCCGACAAAGCACAAGCAAGAGTGCTTCAACATATTTAATATTCAAGTTGAGTTCGCTGCAAGATACTAAACAAAACAACAAGACACCAAACACGCGTCTAATTGAACCAGGGAAAACCGAATGCTGCCTGAGGTACTGAACGCACGTGAACCGAAGTGAAAGCAATTAAATTTGTCGAGAAAATAAAGCCATTCATTCGTGTCCCCGTCTGTCTCTTACAACTATTTCCATTTGATAAAAATTATAACACAAAACTTTTCATTGCGTTGTACTTTTTGTCACATGGTTTTCGCCGTTGTCACGAGGTACACTATGATCACGTGGCACAAATAGACCAATTAAAATCAAAGGATTAGTACAACGTACGAAACTTAAATATTAATATATATTAATGATTGTGCAAGCCAAATGTTAGTTTAGTCGTTCAATTTTATATCAAACAATAAAACAGTGTCGCTTGTGTGTCTGGACAATGAGGCCAAATAAAAAAATATTTACGTTTAGCGTCCGCATTTTGCAAAAAAAAAGAAGGAAGCGGCCCATTTCATTTATTTTTTTTTGTAAATTTTATTTTATTTTTTTTTCGAAAGTAACAGTCATTGTTGAAGAAAAATGGTGGCTACTCTTCCCGGATGAGCCGTTAATCATTTTCTTGTCGTTTTAGAATACTCAGTGGACTGATAACTAATCGAATTTGCAACTTTTATTTGATATGTATGATGGGCGGAGCCCAGTATCAAATGACACATCATGTAATATTCAAGTATCAGATCGATTGTTTCTTGATTGCAACGGAGCGAACTCAACTTAACTTCATACTATAAAGCTTTTATTTGGTTCTTTATGTCATATATGTTGGTAAAAAAAAAAAAAGAAAAAAGGAGGCGGGCTCCAAAAAGGAAGCGGACGGGGACGCTAAGACGCTACTTTTAGAAAATATTCGTTTGAAAATGAAAACAATTCTGAAGAGAACCATTTTATTTCGTACTCGCAGTTTTGAAAGCGGGAAGCGTCAGCTGCACGCGGAACGTCAGCCAATCAGAGCGCACGTGATATCTTGTCTGTGTTCTTATAAAACGTACGACAAGGACGCCGTCTAGGATAAATATTTCGATTGTTTCTCATAATAAAATTAACTCGGCAGGTAACTGATACTGGAATGTTTACTTAAGGGTTATTTTGACACGGAGCAACTAAACATGGTCAGTGACTATATGTCCTACACTGACCCAAGACTTTACAAGTCAAACGCAAATGCTTGGTTTCAAATCTGTTCAGACATGGTAACCACGGTAACCTATTTGCCAAAAAAGAAAAAGAGAGCCCCCCTGCCCGTTTCAGCGTTTGGCGTTCAACCAGTCGATAGCAAGTTGCTAGGAGGGTCAAGATGGGGGTGGCTCTAGAACATTTAATGCACCTATTAATGTTAAGGGGGGGGGCATATGTGGAGGATTTGACAGCAATTAGCTGCTCCTGGTGGGGATATTTGACCATCTTAATCAAACTCTGACAAGTTTTTACAGCAAATAAGTGACTCATTTGGTCGTCAACAGTTGCCCCAGGTGGGGAATTCGAACAGAAATCCTTGTCTGAGTTCAATTGATGCCCAGCCTTCGCCCGGTCTCCCCTCGCTCCAGCTTAACATTGATAGTGAAAACACTAGTTCAAAGTTAAAACAGCTGTTTTTTTCTTTAAAACACTTAACAATATATTTTCTATAACACTACTGAGACATTTAAATTTTTGACGTTTTAACACTTAAGCTTAACACTTAAAAAATTGGACATATAACATTTACAGTAAGCCCCATCTATACCCTATGCTAGTGAGTTGTTTGTTTATACAGAAACTATGCTTGGTGAACGGTTGCTCTACATCACTGGGTAGCTGCGTTTACTCTCAGAGTAAATGAGACACGACGTTATGGTTTGTTATCATGCATTAATGATCATGCGAGCCAACTGGTGGTTTGTTTTAATAGCTTTATTCTTAAGTTTGATTTTTTAAATTTAATATAAAAATAGTCGAAACGTTCGTTAATGTTACGTTTCGGCTGGTTCAAATGAGGTTCTTATTTTCGATTGATGCTCCAAACTAATTTGACCAATAGTGGGTATAGTAAACATTGTAGTGGCATCCACACGCCAATGCGCGCGAATTGTATTTGCACTAAAATAGGTGCAAATTTAATGCTGCTTCGTACAATACTGTGGCTATGACCTGGGGCTCGTAAGAATTTTGGATGAGATATTATATCTGGGAGCCTTAATGACGTGGCAAGGAGCTTATAACTGAGAGGAAAAATGTTCAGAAACACGCAAAAAAAGTTTTAACATTATTAATTTCAAGGGCAATCATAATGTACGCACCGCGGGGAAATATGAAACTCAACCAAAGGATATTTTAAAAAACGATGAAAATGAAATAA
>JANVCK010231635.1:0-10119 GCA_026546655.1 Epizoanthus illoricatus | reverse complement strand
TCAGTCATAAACATGAAAAAATTGCCCGCTCATGCGTTCGAACTGTCGCACGCATGATTCTTTCCATGCGTGTGTGGGTGCGTGCGCGTGCGATCGCACGCATTAAAAGAAAGGGACTGAACGTAGTATGTTGTTGCTTGACAAGGCGGTTTGTTTATGTCAGTTTCAAAGCTAGACACAATACTATTAAAACTGACAAATTTAGTTTGTAAAATGCTTTTGTTGTATCTAGTACTAATGATTGCATATTTTGTTGTGTCTGATGCCTAAATCTTGTACTTTAAAATCATATATACCAGTTGCATCATGTGTGTATCGACAGAAATTAAAATTGAGAGATTGTTTCTTGTCTTTTTAACATCTGTCATCGATGTAAACTCAACTGAATTAGACAAATATTATATTGAATGTTAAAGTCATTTTTAAAACAGATGTTTGAGATATGAGATTCGCAGTCTACAGACGCATTTACAAGCCGTGGAAACTTTGAGCCTCTAGTTAATACTATTGCAAAGAGATACTCTAGTATTAATTGTTGGAGCTACAGTATATGGGGCCGTATATATTACCAGCAAGTATTATGACTGAATAGCGATTATTGACTGTGCCGGCATTTTTAGAACAAACAAATTACGTTAACTTTCCTTGCTATTAAAATCCTTACATTTACTTTTAGAAAACCCCAAAAAGTAATTAGCGCATAGAATTATTAGTTTTAACATGGTTTACAGTGAGAAACTAGAGAACAAGACCTAATCAACAATGGGCACATATTAGTTTTGTGATTTTCACGGCGCATTTTGGGAAATCCGCCCAAGATGGTGCAGCGCAGCACCAAAGGCGACGGACATTGTAATTGACATGCTTATAAATTAGGAATAAATTACGAATAAATAACAATTATAGAAATTGTTTATAGTATTATTTTTAGAACTACTGTTTGAGTTACGGCATAAACTCATTTAGCAGTTGCATTCTTTTTATGATGGGTAGACTAACTGATGCCCAGAAAGACAGAATTCTAAAACTTTTTAGAGAAAAGAAAGGAGTCATTGTGATAAGAGTACCTTTGGTGCTACATGTACATGACAGGCAGTAAGAAGCTTCATCCTCCAATAACCCTTCCTCTCTCTTCCCATTTCTCACACAAACGAGCCTGTTCGCAGGCTAATATCAGCAATAAGGGTCCATTGGAAATGCACCGAATAATGTCTGTCCTGCCAAAATCATGACATCATTGCTTGTTGGGGCCACTCTGAAAACTCACTTGCCCATCTAAACAAACAATTTTCTTTCAGTTCAGAGACAAGTTACATGAAGAATTGTTCGGTTATGCAAGTACGGACTTGGTTTTGTATATTAGTTGTCGATCTCGCCTTGATATAAAGCAAGATTGTCTGCAGTTACACTAGAAAGATGTTTTTGGCAGATACACAGAAGGTCGAAGAGTTGGGGAACAAATTGTGAAATGTCAGAAACCGCACACCCCCATTCGTGCATGACAAGCATTAATCTTGCGGTTTTGCGGTTTCACCAAGTTTATCTCTTCATAAATCTGTGGATCACAGATCGGAGTTGGTAAAACATTTTGCAGGCCAAAAACAATCATTCCACAGCACAAATAAATCAGCTACCAATCGCAAAGACCCAAAGATACATGTACATTCTGAAAGTAGAGAAATTCAATTCCTTTACAACTCCACAAGATGCAAGACAGGCAGTAGTTGAATCACGAGGGCACTTGTCAATTTCAGTTTGTCTCTGTGCTTGGACCACATTCAATAACGATTCAGTCAAGATTTCATAACATTCAGTGTAAACATTTTGTTGCAGATTTCCCAATAACCTGACAAGGCATAGCAAAGTCTCATGGTAAACTAAACTAAACTTCAAAATAATAATTAAAATCCGCTTCTCTGAATAAGTCAGATGTCAAGAACGCGAGATGAAACATCCAGTTTGCCTCCGTTCTGTCTAGGTGAGTACACACTGTCTCGTAATGTATACAGGCTCTTGCTTGCGATAGTTCGGAGCATTAAACTGATATTTGGCAGATCTTAAGGAAGTAATCAAAAATAAGAGCTAAAAATTAAGCCTGTTTACGATCATTCCGATGTACTTACTGAAAACTAAATAATTCCCATAAACTTCGATAGATTCAGAATTTTTTTAAACCTCCCTGTATGATGCATAAATGATTTTATTTCTTCCGTTCAGACAAACTTGGTCATATTATTAAAAGCACTACAAACAACAACTGTTAAATTGTACATTGTGAGTGAATCGCAGGTTATGCGCACTCGAAGGCCAATAATTATGTGTAAATTCTGCCACGTATTTGGCAAGTTCCACTGACACATGAAGCTCATTAAGTGTGAGTTACGTGTCTCACACCCGCGAGTGATGGTAAAGTTACTTGAGGACAGTACTGTACACGGACACAAACATGTCAACATACTCGACACACGTTTGCATCTAGTTGTTTTCCTGGAGTTTTGCAGATGGTGTGGGAGCTTTCTGTTTATTATATTAGCACAGGTTTTGTTGCTACATAACAATTGGGGTCAAATCTCTAGTCTTGAGTTTGGTTTTGGGGTTCTGTCAATCAAACCTAAATTCAAACAGAGCCACACTTTCCCAACAATGGCACCAATTACTGTATTTGTCGGTGTACGAGTAGAGTTTTTGAGACCCAAAATATGAGTTAAAAATTGCACATTGACTTATATAAAGGTCATAGAATTTGGTAGCCTGCATGAACAGACCCTTTTCTCTCACTCAGACCAAGGGAGGCCTGCGTCTGGCATGGGAAAAATGAGGGTCTGTGATATGAACCAAAAACAGCTGTGCAAGGGGTTGATAATAATTTTATGTGATTGTGTAAGCTCCAGACGGGGCAATGAAAAAAGTGCCAATGGAATATATATAAAAACAAGATTATGTTTTGGCTTTTGAACATGTTACTCCTAAAATGGTGTATTATTATCTGTCATTCAAGCACAGTTATCTCCGGTACTTGGAAGTTTGAACTGGTAGTCGATAACCGTCACTTTTTAAATTTAAAAAACTAAAATTCAGATCAATCTTGCTTGAATTCGTTACTTTTAAATTGGCGATCTTTCCTTGGTATTTGGAGTTCTTTTCAATAAAGTCAACTTTTATTTCGGTGATTGAGCAAGCGAGTTGCTTTTCTCCATTGTGAATAAGTTGTGTCCAGCTCCAGGATGCCTTAGTTTTTATAAGATAACTGGCGGCCAGGTACAACATATCAGGCTTTGGCTAACCATCAATGTATATATAAAGAACTGAGACAATGTCAGGCTACAAGGTAATCTTCCTCAAACATCAAATATATTGCCCCATTGACTTTCCTGCAAATAAAAAATTAACATCATAAGCTGCTGTCGATCACAATGACGAATTGGAAGGGAAAATTACTTCCGGTGAAATGTTTCGGTCCATGCAAAAACATGGCATTGAGTATGCGACAAGGCCTTCGATGATTGTGTGAATTCTGCATTATCAAAGTTAAAAAATTGTATGATTTAAGAACTTTCAGGCCCCCAGAAAACTGCACTAAATTCTTTTGTATCATGCAGGCAACGATACTTTTGCTTGCCTGCCGATAGGGCATGGTAAATCACTGATTTATCAGTTGTCGGTTTGTGTTGCTGCTGAACACAATTTTACCAGTAAAAACAAAAATAGAATTGCTCACGCAAGAACATGGCGCATACGGTCATGCGTACAGACAGAAAATCATGCGGCTGTTTGCAGAGGTATCTTTATCTCCTTGTTTATCGTGGGGTTATAAGAGATCTCTGCTTGCAGGGTACTTATGACCCCACCTGATACTTCAGATCTGATAAACAAGCTAGATGTCTTTTACTCTACCAAAATATTTCAAGAAAGTTTGCACAGATTTTTAGTAACTTTGAAAAGAAAATTTATATTGTTTTACAATGGTAAACAGTGACCAACTGTGCCTGAGTAGCTGTTCAAAAACTCTGCAGAAAACTTTTTAAAAACGGTCAGGCTGTAGCTGGATAATACAACTAGCCGAGAGTGATTATGCAAGAGCCATTTGAGATATTGAAGTTTTAGTGTTGTGCTTGGAGCCAGTCAGTTTTTCTTAAACACAGGATTAAGTTGACAAAAGGAAACACAAAAATAATAATAAATTCAATAACGCACAAACCATCAACACACAACCATCAAATTTAGACCAGCTTTTATTCTGTTATTGAACAATAGTTTGACTGATTGTCAAAGTCTTGCTTGCATGGTTTTTGCATATTGCATGGGTTGCGTTTGTGCACTAAAAATGCTGCAAAACAATCATTGCTCAAATTTTTTTTTTTCAAAATTGCTAAAAATCTGTGTGAGCTTTTTTGAAATAGTTTGGCAGAGAGAAAGACATCTAGCTTGTTTATCAGATCTGAAGTTTTCAAGTGGGATCATAAGGAAAAAGTGATAGATATTTACAATTTATTGCAATTATGACATAGAAATGATGTCATCATACATGGCATTTGGTGGAGTTGTATCCATCATAAAATATTAAATCTCTAAATTTAATTATTCCAGTTAATAAAACTTTATTTGGGGGACAATCGCATAAAAACTAAAAAATTGGCAAAAGCTTGAGCCACCTACTGAGCCACCTTAATAAGACTAATAATATTCATTAAAGGGACTATTAGAGTAGTACAATTATATAAGTTTACATCCTAATAAAAAAATTATGATATAAAGTGCTTGTAATATATGTAACAAAGTTGAGAGTGCCATTGCCCTGGGAATGAGGGAGCAGTATGAGGTGTTACTGGACCTGAGATTTTAACCATGGGTAACTGAGTGAGTGACAGAGTTCAGGATCAATTTCTTTGTGCCAGTATGACTTTATAATTATTGTCCCTACTCACTTATGCTTTGTTTTGATTCACTATAGTGTACGCAAGCAGTTGGTGAATGTTCCTTCATATGTGGTGCGGCTAGATTCACAGAAGCACATTGACTTCTCTCTGAATTCACCATATGGAGGGGGACGCCCTGGTCGTGTGAAGAGAAAGAACATGAGGAAAGGACAGGGAGGCTCTGGTGACGAGGATGAGGATGAGGATTAGGTGAGGTGACCAGGTTTTCCAACCTAAAATTAAACAAAAAACTTACTTTGATTCGTACAAGAGTTAATTAAGAAATGTCATTGCAGGAAATGTTCTTTCACACTTGACATCTTTATACTGTTTACTTTGCAAGTTATTCCATTCTTGTTCGTCCAATGCACAACCAAAATTACTGCAAAACTTGACATGAAAACTGAGAATCATTGCTAGAGGGTTGTGGAAGATTTGGATTTCCAGAATCTGGGTCCACTTCAAAACTGATTGATTTGTTTGTGTTGTTATGCAAATGATATTTACTGAAATAAAAGATACCATGTACAATGTGCATCAGGATTTTGAAGGCTAAATTTTGGCAAAAAAGTGTGAATTATACATGGTAAATACGGTACTCCAAATTGAAAATGTTAGTTTTAACCAGTTTTATAACTTTTAGAAAACCATTTAATGTATATGTTTTTACTCCAGAAATGTAAAATGTCCTGTGACAAGAATGGTTTAAAATTTTTACTTGCTTCTAAAAAGCAGGTTACCAGTTACACCTTTAGTTTGCATTATGATTGATAACTTACTACATTTTCTCCAAATTGTTGTCAGTGTTCCCCCAGCACCTTTAAGCCAGGCAGCCCACCTGGCTTGACTTGAAAAAATTTTGAAACCCACCCAGCTGGGGTGTACGTTGTACTTAATCACCTTGCTGCATTTTATTTTATTTTGATCAGAAGAGAACGCCTTGCTCCTCTTTGTTTGTTGATGACATCTTGAATGTATCTCAGAGTACAACAACTACTGTAACATGTTAATTAATTAGCACCCACCCCCTGGCCTTCACGAAACTGATTCGATGCAAATGTGGAAGATCTTTCAGTTTAAAAATTTTTCCACCTTCCAAAGTAGAGATTGGATAATAAAGGGATACCATGGCATCTGTTGCTTGTTTCTTGATCACTACTTACTAGGCACAACTTCACAACAAACCACACATTTTGATGAGTTTCCTTCACATTTTTAGTGTTTCTGGCACTGTGATTTTCCTAAAACAAATAAAATAACTTGAAAATGCTTTCCTTTACAGTTCACAGTCATCTAAAGTCCTTCAATTCAGTGCCAAATCACTCTTCTGTGTTTGGTCTCCATCTTTGATCTAATAGTATAGAAAACTGCTGACCACAACATTTGCAGGTTCAAATATAATTATGGCCACCAAGTGAGAGATTTCCATGATTTTTCTTTCTTCTGAGCACATTTTCACACAAATTATTGCCCAAACAATGAAGTTGTTTGCTAAAAAGTGATGGCTGGTCTCTAAACTTGGGGTGTGGCTTATATACAGTGTACGTGAGTTTTTTCCATTTCAAAACTTCTGAAATTCCAAGCTCTGTGGCAGGCTCTCTACAGTGCCATTTCCAGCATTATTAGCACCAAATATGACAGTTTTAAGCATTTATATAAGAAAACAGCACCTTTCTGCTTAGAGCTACAGAAAAACACAGCATTGAAACTTTAACAAATTACATGCAAAAATCTAAGCCAGCACTGGGCTGAGACAGCTGACAGTCTGAGTGAATATACTGAACTAGTTTGAGTCATTGACCTCATCAGTAGCACAGATGTTAGTCATGTACATCCTACATGGGTGCTGTAGAATAAAAATGTCCAACATGTGTTCACTTTCAATGTTCATGCCATCGTGGCAGTGAAGAAGGTCGGTGCGGGCAGGCTGCAGTGGTAAAAAATCTCAGCAACTGTTTGGTGACTGTGGTATTGACTGTTGCACACTTTACTGATAAAGAGATATTAGAAAAATTCTGACTGTCGCACCTGCATAGACCTGTGGAACACCCTGGATCAGCGCCTGTGATAGCACAAAAGGAACATTCAGGTTCACCTTTCATGGTCACCATGTCATTAACTTTCTCCCAGTTCAGTTCACAGGATTAGGTTCCAAATATTATCTCAGAAAGCAAGCATGACTTGAAAATAGTTACTGCTAACAAAAATATATGTTTCGTATTGCATCCAGATCCAGTGGGATCAGTCACAATACCAGATACAAATAAAAATGAAAAGTAATGTTCAGGATTCACGATAATTATGATCATGACCAGAAACCAAAAGAAACAAGACAATCTGGAAATCTATGGCTGAACAAAGATACATATTACCATTTTATTTAATATATAAATTTGTCAATACATGGTGGCTTCAAGAGCTAAAAAATAGGAAAAATTGGAGGTTTCCTTTAAAAAAGAGGAGAAAATAGGAATCAGTTGGAAAAATAGGTAGGAAAAAATAAGAACTTGACACCCTGCAAGCCCCCCAATATTATTATTAATATTAATATGTTACAATACCTTGGCTGTCTGAGGGTAAATACATAAACATTGCAATATTTCATACTAATGTTAATTTTGCCCTTCCTTTTTATGGGTTGCTTGCTGACATCCTATCATTGTACTTGGTGTGGATAACAGATCAGTGGAGCTCATCTTGACTGAAACCAATGTAAAATCCAATTTGCTGAGTAAAGCAAGGTTACACTGATTGTGGTTTGTGTGTTAATATGAGATCAGAGCCTGGTAGCCTGAGAGTATCATCTGCTCTCGTATAAGGAGAAAATAGAAATTGATCACTTCTAAAGACAAACATGCATATGATGTGAGTCCTGGGTTAAAGCTTTAAAATACGTTATCATGCTTGTTGCCTCTAAAAAAGTGTAAACTGTGTGTAAGTACAATGTAACAACTACTTTACACTTTGTAAACCAAAATCGTGTTCAGTTGGCCTGCTGCCACGCTTCAAACCAGGCAAGAAAATCACTTCAAAATAAAACAACTGTACCTGAACTTGCTTTTTATACATGCACATTCATCCCAGCCTTCCTATATTTCCTATATATTTTATAGGACCTTATAAAACTCCTATATTTCCTATAAATTAATACTCAAAACCAGAATTAAGAAAATAAAAAAGGCCAGCAAATATGATTCTACTACAATACATTTTTCAAAGACGACTTGTCCATCTTAAACAGCTGTTATTTTGGGGACCAGCCATTTGACTTCTGGGGTGCATGGGGGGGTGGGGGTGATTTTAGAAAAATATATCTTGGAAGCAGATTTTCATGAGAGAAAAACCTGCACGAGATTACCAGCGAAAAAAATTAATGCACGGTACTCCAATGGGCTGTGACACATGTAACTTTATCTGCTGACTATTGAAAAACTTTTATAGCATCTGTATTTGGAGAGTTAGCTGAGCTAAATCAAACCTTGTAAACTTGCTCACTTTGTTGAGTTGAAATATCTTAGAATATAGTAAAATGTCAATTAAAATAACTTCATTAAGCCCTTATGGTGTGGTCCCAAATGGGTTGCAGTCGAGTGTATAGTTTTCTGATGTTAATTTATATTTTGATACTGTTTAGAAAACAATGGTTTGTCTGGCAAGGTTTTATTGGTGCCTCGTTTTTTCCATATTTTTTCTTTTCTTTTAACGTTTTGCAAGTAATCAAACAGTAACAAAAATTTTTCACTTCTGATTGGTAGAGAGGAGTGCATTTCATTTGAAATTGAGTGCATATTGAAATTGAGTGCAGAAAAGTGAAATTTGAAGTGCTAGCCAATCGGATCACACTGCATGGAAACGAGGCTAAGAAATTCAAAATAGCGATCGGTACAAACAAAACAGACTGAAACAGCGAAAAGATTTGCAAATATTGGTACAGAATTACCTAAACAACATGCGAGTTCAAGTGAATGAAAAAACAACATTCAAAGGAGCGACTACTAGAGGATAAAAATAATTTAAAGAAACATTCGATCGAGGAAAAACTCGGAAGCAAAGCAAATACGACAAGCTAGCCAGTAAAAACGATCACACAAGCGACGAATCGATCGCAAAAACAAAGTTGAGTCGATCGAAATTTTTGTTTCTGTATGATTAACAAGTAATCATATAGTTTGTGCAATTTTGGAATAAATCCGCACTCGTAAATTGTTCGAAGGCCACAAATTGCACTCATTTCACTCGTGCAATCTTGTTAGTCTTCGAAAAAAAGTACTCGTGCAGATTTATTCCAAATTGCACTCCAAACCATGTGATAACCTATACGTAACGAAAAGAACATTCAATATCTCTTCACCATCGTATCACATCTATATGTCTGAGAGTATTTGAGAGGGATTTTCCGGCACATTCGTTATTTTCGGCCAGGGCTGGTTTATTCTTTAATCATTATTTTTATAATTGCCAAATAACAACTGAGCTAATCAAGGCAATGGGTGGTCATTTGATGATGATCTTAGGCAGTTGGTGTTGTAATACTATTTACAGTAGCCTTAAACTGAGACAGTGTTGCAGCATTAACAACATCGGAGGGAAGGCTATTCCATACAGGTATGCTGCGGACAAAGAAAGATTATTTATAGGGATTGACAAATGATGGTAAGAGCATGTATGTCTGGTTATGTGACTCTCTAGTACAGGGGGTATTACGAGAAATATCACTAGGAAAGGGCAAATTTACTAAGTTATGCTGAATCATAAAAGAGTGAGAGGTCTATCAGTGTCCTTTGTTGCAGTGATGATCAATTTAGCTCGTCAAGTAGGGAAGACACGCTTGTATAGATCTCTGATAGTCGTTGTGCACAAATCTGGCCGCACGCCTTTGAACTGACTCTACAGTTGCAATCCCTTAGCAGTACAAGCGTACTCACTGATGGGGCGTACGAGGGTCTGATATGCACGTTCTTTAACTTCTGGCGGGGCGGAGTGGATGTTGCGCTGTAAAACGGCAAGTATACGATTGGCTTTCATTTGTATTTCCACGCATTGCTTGGTCCAGTTCAGTGTACACGATATGTATACCCCAGCGTGTTTATAGAATCTCACACGCTCGATGGCGATATTAAAGAGATTTAGGCCCGGGTTAAACGTCGATCTTAGCATGCGTCGAACTAAATTCAACAATTAAGCGCATGATAAGTTCGACGTT
>JANVCK010231634.1:0-17861 GCA_026546655.1 Epizoanthus illoricatus | reverse complement strand
CCCCCCTCCCCCTCGGTTTAGGCTGGCATGCACAGTTGCGAAATATGAGTTTTCTGTAGAAATTCGACTCGGAAATAATTATGAGTATTCAAGATTCATATACAAGTTGAAAAGCAAAAGGCTAAATTTTCACGTTCAGAGGGCGAATCTGTCATGTATTATGTTTTCTGATACAAAACCGCCAGTGGACATCGGAACTGTTTTGATACATTTTATCACACAATTGGTTTCCGTTTTCTAGACCTCCAAAATGTAACGTTTCCACTAAACTTTGAGCAAGAGACTTCTGTTAAAATTAAAAAGTAAAGAATTAAAATTTAAAAAAATTCAAATTGCGAGCTCTATTTTAAACAAAATATAATCTAGAATATAATAAACACTGAGCAAAACTTTGTTTCAACAATTTCTCGGGTCGATGAGAATAACAAATACCCACAAAGCATCATGGTTGGAATGAGCCTTTACATGAAATATACAGCATCTTCTCAAAATTACTATTCAGTTCAATTGATTGATTCACACCCTTAATTTCTTTCAACATGTTCATAAACAGTAAAGAGCACCATAAGGCACCAACCGTTTGATATTGTGGGGTTGGAGTGGAATACAAAAATATTTGCAAGGTTCGTTACTCCATACACTTTTCTTAATAACTGAGAGAAAGGACGAAAATCTAAGAAACGTACTTTCGACTGAGGCTATGTTGGGCTATGCTATGCTAGGATCTACAATTGTTTCATAGATTTTGAAAATAAACATAAAATAATATCAATGTAATGATTCATGTTTTTTTCGTGAATAGAAGTTTGAAGAATAAATGTTTTATACTGAGCTCGAGCATACAATTTGAAAATGAATCCTCCACTAATGATACTGTTCCAAAATTTTTAAAAAGTAAGAATATTTTTACGAAAAATATAGATGCTAAAATTTGTCGAAAAATTAAGAACGTTCAACCTTAGACAAACAAAATAGACGTTCTTTTACAAAAAAAGTGTAGAAAAGATAAGGGAAATAGAAAAACGATTATTTGCAACCAAGTCACCCCCCCCCCCCCCTTCATCCACAATATCAAATGATCGGTCCATAAGAGTTACAGAAAACTCACAAAGTTTGGCTTCCTCAACTGCAGTAATTAGAATTTGATGAAGTGGAAATGTAAGATATTACAAATGTAAGAAGTGCGAAAATGAAGAAATATGAATAAAATACAAAACAAAATGTATCTGGAGTCTCTAATTCCCATATATTTGCTGTGATTATAACCGTACCAGTGCATGAAACTTTGGCGATTTGGATGGAATTCGGGCTAAAGTTACATTTTTGCCTTATATTGGAAGATGTCATAATTTTGCAAACTGCTGCGGTTTTGTTTGTAAATATGCAGTAATTGATGCATTTGCTTTTGGTTATTTTCAGTAGTTTAGATGGCGCGTGTCTTGCCGAAATCGCGAAAAATATCTCCACAACAATAAACCGACTCTTTCAAATCGCAAAATTTCATGATATAAGGTAAGACTGTAATAGTGGCAAGCTGCAATAAAAATCCGAAGTTGATTTGACAAAACACTGGTTCGAAATATCTTGAATTAAAAGGGCTACAATTGAGACTGCGAGATAAAAGATATTTCTTGATATGAAGTAAGCTTTTGCTATTGACCAAGCCATAAATTACCAGGATATATGCTCGAAATAAAATGACATTTAACACATATGTTTTGAAAATCAGACTTCACGCCGTAACAATTTTAAACCAAGTTTTTATATATATTTGCAAACATTTCATATAAAGCTCTCAACCCTTACAAATATTTTCGAAGATTTCTGAGCACTTCCGAAAATTTTCTCAATTTTTTTCGAAAATTTCCCAAAATATTCAAAATGTTTTCCGAACACTTGCGAACGTTACCGAAAAATTTCCGAACATTTATGGCTTGGTGAATAATAAACATAACATTAGACGGCGGGCCATCGCCTTCAAAATAAGATATCTCTATTTTTTAGAAAAAAATCATTTTTTTTAGAAGGATAAACGTTTATCAATTGTTTTTCTGCTTTTATTTCTGCAACCGCATTTATTTCTTTTTCTAATTTTCTAATAGACGACAGATAAGATCTATTTTTCGTTTATCCCAACAAATATTTCTCTTGCCACCCAAATCATTATTTGAATTAAATAGAATAGATACGATCTGTCTTAACACATATTTATTTTGGTTTCTATTGGTTTATCCCAAACCGCATTTTTTTTCGTTCGATAAGATCTATTCTAACGCATATATATCTTGATCTCCATTGGTTTAACCCAAACCGCAATTTTTTCGTCAGATATAATCTATTCTAACACCAAAGTATGAGTGATCGAAACCGTTTTGATGACCTGTAGACACACTTCCAAAATGACCACAGAGCACTCAATATACCTCTTGAATTGGAGTTTCGATCGGGCAATCCGACTTGTCGATACAAAATGAAATGGTGCTATTGAATAAATTACAGTGTTTATTTGCCCGCGCGGCAGCTGGAACAATTCTGTAAAGCTTGCGTTAGTCTCTCACATACAAGTGTGCTAAACCTGGGGCTAAACCCTTTTAGGGGGTAGTCCCTCACGCACATGAGCTAAAGTTTTGGTCTGAAATTGGGTATTGTTTTGGGAAGAAACTGTGGGTTCCTTCGGGTCCTTCTCAAATAACGCGAGTGAGCCTATTCTTTGTACCTGAAATCCTTAAAAATCAAGCACGTGCTCTTGTGCAGAGTTGCCCATTTTGTCACGCTACAGCTAATGATAGGCATGACGGCTGATTATACAACCCACTGAGATTTCATGGTGTGGAGTTTTGAGCTCAAAACGGCATGTACAGTTTCGCATCTTATCGTACTTAATAAAAGAATCTGAAATTGGGGCCGATTTACATTTTAGAGGACTGGTGTGAAAATAGGTATGATTACTATGAAAGGGTGCCGCACATCCCCACCAAACATTTTAAGGAGTGCTCCGGTCTGGGTGCCAAACGTTGTGCAAGTGCACTCCTCGTGGTCGAGGGTCGAGAACCGAGAGTGAAGAGTCCCAGGTCCAGAGCTGCCTTTTTGCTTTTGATTTTGTATTTTTCCCTCAAGTAAGACAGTAATTTCGGAGGTTTCGTGGGTTGAATTCTTGTTTTTGCACTGAAATCGTGATACGTGATGCTCTTGTATCCTTATCTTAAGTTAAGATAGCTGCAGTCGATATCTGAAGACCGGCATCGTGTCTGTTCATCATATACAGGAACAACAACAAACTAACAATATACCGAGGATTATACTGTTCTGGTTGTCACGATACACAGTCGAAGCTCCATTTACGCATTTAGGAAAGAACGTGAATAGAAAGAATAGATCTTATCGAACGAAAAAAAATGCGGTTTGGGATAAACCAATAGAAACCAAAATAAATATGTGGTAGGACAGATCGTATCTATTCTGTTTAATTCAAATAATGATTTAGCTATAGGTGGCAAGAGAAATATTTGTTGGGATAAACGAAAAATAGATCTTATCTATCGTCTATTAGAAAATTAGATAAAGAAATAAATGCGGAATAAAAGCAGAAAAATAATTAATAAACGTTTATCCTTCCAAAAAACCTGGGATTTTTTCCAAAAAATAGAGATATCTTATTTTGAAGGCGATGGCCTGCCATACTGCTTGGAGACCTGATTTCTATCTTCAGTCTCGTGTTGAAAATAGTGTCGAGATATTATCAACACTCGAAGATAAAAATCGTATCCTTGTAAGATATCCTCTATATGTTTCTCTCAACGTTTAAAGCAGCGGTTTCAACGCAAAATCGTGCAAATTTCTGATTACAAAATGTATTTTCATTGTTTAACAAAACTATGGTATACTGAAATAAAAGACTTAGGGACGGAAGATTTCTGATTTGATATCGTGGGGTGGGGGTGGAAGAACTTTGGTTGGCCTGGAGATTTCAATTCGTTAATTTTAATATGTCCATACAAGAATGAGTTTTGCTCTGCTCTTTGATAATTATGAGCATTCAAAGTTTATGTCCAAGTTGAAAAGCAAAAGGCTACATTTTTACGTTCAGAGGGCGAATCTGTCATGTATTATGTTTTCTGATACAAAACGCCACGGTCACCGGAACTGTTTTGATACACTATATCACACAATTGGTTTCCGTTTCTTAGACCTACGAAAGGAAATGCGAATTCGGTTAAAGTTACAAACTAAATAATTAAAATTTTCAAAATTTCAAATCGCGAGTTCCATTTTAAAACAAAACGGATTCTCAAAACACCTCGTTTCAACAATTTCTCGGGTCCATGACAATAGCAAATACCCACAAAGCATCTTCGTTGGAATAGCCATAAAATATACAGTATTTTCTCTAATTACTATTCAGTTCAATTGATTGATTCACACCCTTTCTATTAACATGTTCATAAACAGTAAAGAGCACTATAAGACACCAACCGTTTGATATTGTGGGGTTGGAGTGGAATACAAAAATATTTGCAAAGTTCGTTACCCCATACACTTTTCTTAATAACTGAGAGAAAGGACGAAAATCTAAGAAACGTACTTTCGACTGAGGCTATGTTGGGCTATGCTATGCTAGGATCTACAATTGTTTCATAGATTTTGAAAATAAACATAAAATAATATCAATGTAATGATTCATGTTTTTTTCGTGAATAGAAGTTTGAAGAATAAATGTTTTATACTGAGCTCGAGCATACAATTTGAAAATGAATCCTCCACTAATGATACTGTTCCAAAATTTTTAAAAAGTAAGAATATTTTTACGAAAAATATAGATGCTAAAATTTGTCGAAAAATTAAGAACGTTCAACCTTAGACAAACAAAATAGACGTTCTTTTACAAAAAAAGTGTAGAAAAGATAAGGGAAATAGAAAAACGATTATTTGCAACCAAGTCACCCCCCCCCCCCCCTTCATCCACAATATCAAATGATCGGTCCATAAGAGTTACAGAAAACTCACAAAGTTTGGCTTCCTCAACTGCAGTAATTAGAATTTGATGAAGTGGAAATGTAAGATATTACAAATGTAAGAAGTGCGAAAAATGAAGAAATATAAATAAAATACAAAACAACACGTATCCGGAGTCATATATTTGCTATGATCAGCTATCACATCATTGCACACCTTTGCCTTGTATCACTCTCAAGTCAGTCACTTTTTAGGAAGACGTTATAATTTTGCAAACTATTGCGTTTTTGTTTGTAAAATAAGCAGTAATTGATACATTTGTTTTTGGTTATTTTCAGTAGTTTAGATGGCGCGTGTCTTGCCGAAATCGCGAAAAATAACTCCACAACAATAAATCGACTCTTCCAAGTCGCAAAATTTCATGATATACGGTAAGACTGTAATAGTGGCAAGCTGCAATAAAAATCTCGAATTAAAGGGCTACAATTCAGATCACGAGATAAAAGATATTTCTTGATATGAAGTCGAAGCTTTTGTTATTGACTAAGCCATAAATTACCAGGATTTACGCTCGAAATAAAGTGAAATTTGACATGTGTGTTTTGAAAATCAGATTTCACGCCGTAGTAATTTTAAACCAAACAAAAGCGGCAATCACTAAGTTTTTAGACAAATTTGCGAACATTTCCTATAAAACCCTTAACCCTTAAACATTTACGAAAAATCTCCGAATTTTTTTTCGAAAATTTCAAAAATATTCAAAATATTTTCCGTGCAAACGTTACCGAAAAATTTCCGAACGTTTATGGCTCGGTGAATAATAATTACATGGCCTGCTTCCAGATACGATTTCTATCTTCTCGTGTTGAAAACAGTATCGAGATATCATCAACACTCGAAGATAAAAATCGTATCTCCGCACGGCCATATGTAATATGTCCTCTATATGTTTCTCGACATCACTGCAAAATCGTGCAAATTTCTGATTACAAAATTTATTTTCGATGTTTAACGAAACTACGGTATACTGAAATAAAAAAACTTTAAATACTTAATCTGCAAACTTTGATGAAGCACGTTCGATGCATTTATAATTTGTTATACAGCTATTCAACTTTACAAGTAACTCCAATCTGCTTCAATCTCCTTATTCCGGCCATCCGAAGAACAATTGTAATGCAAAATGTACTTTTATATTTGCGTTCCACATAGTAATCATCATTTTTGTATAAAACCTTTGACTTGGGAAATATTACGTGATCGTCCTATGATACTGCTGCTTCAACGTTACATTTGTCAACACAATCGGAATCTATCGGTTTAAACAAAAAGGCAACGAGAGCGGTACAGCGGTCATCTTGAATAACGAAGAAGCACATGGACTCAAATCGTGTTCAGTTATCAGCAAACTGACTTAAGAATTCCGAAGTATTTGACCCGCAGAAGAAAATAACACAAACCAAGCTCCGAGAAATAGCGTTTGCTATTACGAGTAATCAAATATGAATAAAAAAAACAAAAATAAAAAAGTTTTTGATATTTGCTGCTAAAAAAGGGATTTGAGTCCATGTGTGCCCCCAGACATTCCATAATATTGCTGCAGTACCTTCAAAGTATATTACGGAAAGCAAAAACTGAGAGTGAAACTGCATGGAACAGAACAACTTCTTGTAATCTGAAATACGGCGCGGCCGGTTGCTAAGGAAATCAGAGAATCATTGTATGCATTAACTCTCGCCGGTTGTGTTTTGAAACTTTGCATGGGTAATGCTATGGTTACTATGAGCAGGAACAGTGACGTCATTTTTGTAAACTCAAGAAATGAGTGGCCTAAAACAACTTGAAAATAACGTGAGAAAATGTCTATTAGCTCAAATATCGGTTTCTCAAACTTTGCAGAGGGTAAAAGTAAAATCGTTTGAGAAATTATAAATATTTGTAATTGTGAAAATGCTGAAAAAGTATCAAATTTTGGGATTTTTTTAGAAAAATTGGATAGGCCAATTAATTTAGAAATAACGTCAGAAATATCTTTTAGTTCAAATATCGGTTGCTCAAACGCTTCAGAGGGTAAAAGTAAGATTGCTTGAGAAAAATTATAAATATTTGTACATAATTGAAATAATATTGAAAAGTGTCAAATTTTGTGATTTTTTTAGAAACACTGGATAGGCCAATTAATTTAGAAATAACTTCAAAAAATGTCTTTTTCATCAAAGAAGAGTTGCTAAAAGGTTTGTGGGAAAAACTAGAACCTTTATGAGAAACTATGAGTAATAAAACGGCAGAAAAGAGTCATTTTTGCAAAAAAATTGCAAACTATCAAATTTTGCGATTTTTTTAGAGCATTGGATAGGTCCAGTAATTAACAATGACAGTTGGTAAAAAGTTTGAGAGAGAAAACTAAAAACTTTGGAGAAAAGTAATAAAAAAACTACAGAAAGTGTCGTTTGTGTAAAAAATTCGAAAAATATCAAATTTTGGGATTTTTTTAGAAAAATTGGATAGGCCCAATAATTTCGAAATAATGTCAGAAACTGTCTTTTTTATCAAGAAACAGTTGCTAGAAAGCTTGTGAGAAAAACTAAAAACTTTCAGTTGAGAAAATTTTAAAAAATATAGGGTAGGTCATTTGGTCTCCCTCTTTGGTAGTTCGAGGGTTAATACTTATGTCAGGGACCTTTAATTTCATGGAAATGTTTTTAGCTCGGCAGCGAAAAGATTGGTGTGGTTGTTCACATCATCATTGCTTATATATGAAATACCAGACATTAAAGTATAATACGCATTCGGTTTGGGTAAGAGAGAGCAACAAATGCAGATTTTGTTCAATAAAAAGAGAAGCCAATAAAAGCATGAATACTTTTTCGTGGAATACGTTTTATAGAAGGATATATCAAAGACAGTCAAATAACAGGGAGGAAAAATCTTTGCCCACCTCCCATATTAAGGATACCAATAGGTTGTTAAGCTCAATATTTTCCATACAAGTTCTTTTGGTGACAAAGAACAAAATATAGAAAGCCAAAAATATTTTGTGAATACTATTTAGAGGTATAAGGTCCTATACTTTTGGAGAGGTGATATATTGATCAGCAGAAAAACTAACAATTTCGTAATTTTGGCATTACAGTAATTCTGCATGACTTTACCACGATTTTTGTACCGTGTTCAGTCAAATAGTCTTGTAAAATACTAAATGATTTTGAAAATATTGCTTTGCGGACACCTGTACAAAAAATTCTGTGGAATAAAATCGGCGAAAATCTGTAACGTGCCCGAGTTATTTTCAGTTCTATCCTTTCTTTAATACAACCAAATGATACGAACAATGATGTCATCAACCCTACCGACCTTTTCTCTGCCCAGCGAAAAACATGCATGTTCATGAAATTAAAATATCTTGACATAATTACTAATGCATAAAACGGCGAGCTAACTTTCCTTAGCAACCATGTCTTTTTTGCACTTCAGTGCCCCGTAAATAGTGCAAGTTTCAAGTTTTGTACACAACGTGTGCGATAATACGTGAATTGTTACGATCATATTTGTTCGGCATCAAAACTACCACAAAACGAGTGTATGATACAGAAGCAAAAATTAATTCAAAAATTGTTTTTTTCCAAGCGACTCGTACCGTTGCCGTCCTAGCTGCTTGAAGTCTCCCAACACTTCTGTAATCTACAATCGCCAATTGCCTCAAAATTGCTGCACTACAAACGTAACTGTGACAATTCAAAGCAAATCTATTTTTCCACAGTTTTATTCTAACACGTTTTCCACTATTTCACTACAAAATAAAAATATTTTGTAAGATTTCAAGCAACGTGTTTAGGAAGAGCAGAACATACTTTGTACCTTACAAGTAGAGTGAAAGATGTACTTACTCTTGGAAGAAGGTTTCAGACGAGACGCCACTTGTTGCTTCAACGACCATTTCAATCACCAACCTTGAACAGAAAATACGAATAAGCGCGTGTGTTTACTGTAACAAGAGTGGCGGGTATTAAAACTATGCTTTTAAAGAAACACAGTCAGGCGATAGTACTGAAATTTCACCGTTACTTCATTTTTGTGAAATATGGCCAAATATCATCAATAAGCAACTCAGTTCGATAAAAATCTTCTTTAAAAAACAAAAACGAACAATTGGGTTAAGCTAAAATGCAAGGTGGCACAGATGGAACTGGATTACGAATCATTAAAATTTATTCCAATTCCCGAGGCTCAGAATCAAGATTGAAGTAATAGAAACTATTATGGCTTGGGCAATTTACTACGACTTATTAATCTGAAGGTTTCCTTTCATTGCTGCTGGTGATGTCTTCTTCTCATTTAAAGTGTTGAACACAAATTCAAATAAGTTTTGGTCTTATTTACCAAATACGATAAAACGGCCAGGCATGTCCCTTACTAGTTGTTCTGTTTTAACTTTACCGCTGCCGGCTCCAAACTCAAAATGGCGGTGGAGCTACTTATCTTCGGACCGGGAACTTCACTGCTAGCAAAATAAAACATATAAAACGTCTTAAGGGTTGTTCCGCGAAGCAAATAACCCAATTTATACTATCATCCGTCTAGACGAATGGTCCGTCAGATGGATAATTCGTCTTGATATAAATGTGAAGACGACTTTGGGCAGACAATTTCTCTAAATTTTGAAATACATCCCAAGAAATCTTGCGACCAAATAGAAACTAGTCCTCCTCAATTTTAAGTCGAGGTCAAATTCGTCTTCTGGTCCGTCTAGATATAAATTTAGAGGCGTGTTATCCGCCTGAGACGAATTATCCGTCTTCAAGACGTGCTGACAGACGAATCAAGCAAATACGAATATGGGTCCATAATTCGTCTGAACACCGACTTTACATTTAGACGAATTATCCCTCTGAGACTGATAATTCATCTCAGACAGATAATCCATCTCTAGTATAAATTGGGCTAATATATAAAAGCAAGCAATTCGTGTTACTAGAAATACAAAAGAAGAACTTTTTGAGTAGCGGACAGAATCTTTGATCAGCTTACCGTTGTGGTCTTGTCAAGCTCTTGATACAACTTGCCAGAAGACTTCAGCGCTCAGCGAAGTTCGACTTCAAGTGACTAGTCCGAAATACAACCTACCAGTTTTGCTTCTCTCCGATTAACTCAGATAGCTTACCATTATGTTTCAGCTATTTGTAAGAAGGAAAAGGTGTTTGATTTAAAAGGGGACAAAAATAGCTATCCGCAATTTGTATTGTACCATTTTGTACCAGCTTCATAATTACAAAAGATAACTGACAAAGTCATTTCACAAGGTCTTTTGATTGACTTTTTGCAATGGCGTTAACAAGGGTGAAAGTTATTTTTTCTATGCTTAATTGACTCTCGATAATTGGACTTCTTCATTTCGAACTCAAACCTTGTTAATTTTTCGCATTCATGAATTTCCAAAGTAGCGAAACTGATTGTGTTGTATTATTTCGCACAAACGTCGTAATTACAAAAGATAAGTGCCCAAGTTATTCAAAAGGTCTTTTGGTTGACTTCTTTACAACAGCGCTATTAAACAGGGGTGAAAATTATTTCGTCTATGCTTAATGTCCTCTTGATAATAAATAGGGCTTATTCTTTTCGAACTGAAAACTTGCGAATTTTCTCATACATGAATCTCCAAACCAGCGTAACTGAAGGGCGAAGTGATATAAAGTTGTACAAAGTGTTGCAATGAACTGTGCCTGATGAGGTTTGGGCGGGGCCGATTTGAGCAGTGTTTATACTTTTCGACAGGGCTGCAGACTGTTGAAAACAGTATCCGTAAACTTTAGTCTATAGCTACAAACAATTAGAAATAAAACGGCAACGCGTTTCTGCTTACTTCATCGATTGCAATATAATCTTCCAACTTGTTCCGACTCTTCCAGCCAGTTTCAATAGATACCTTACAAATATTCATCTCGACTGCCTCATTACGTTCTTCCGTTTGTTTTCCATTACATTTTTGAAGATTAAGTGACAGATTTTTGCAATGACACACGTAATAATTCTCGATTAAATATACTCAACAATATGTTTGTTTTTCCTAGTTATGAAGATTACAGTTTTGTATAATACTGAAATCCGCAAATTTTGTTTATATGCATAATAATGAGGTATGGTTGTTCTACCTTCACTTGTTTTGAAACACGTTAGAATGTTCCGCATCGTTGAGGACGATGGACGATGAGCTCGACCCGACTGATGCAATTTGAAACATCAAGTCAGTATTATCTACCGATTTAGATTTTAGTTTCACGTTGTGTAGAGTGAGAAAATCTCAACTAATATTTTATGATAACGGAAGTTTTGTGTTTACTCGTTTCTTGAATTTAGAAATAAACTCCTACGTCCGAATAACCCCCCCAAAGTTAAAACAGTTAACAAACGCCCATGCAGGGCGTTTATTCGGAACAATACGGTATTTCCAAGGAGGAAACGACAACACAAAAGAAAAAAAACTACTAACACAGATCCTCCAGGCCGGTTTCTTAAGTTTCTCCTGAAGCAAATCCTTTCCTTTTTTGCCTGAAACTGGAACCCACAATCTGGAGCTCCGACACAAAAGAGACTTATTTGTCATATAAAATATTCAGCTATTAAGCTGCAGTAATATGCGCATCATTTTCTTGCAATTTGCAGCACAAAAATGTGTCCAATTGTCCGGAGATGGTCAACTGAATTCTACTTTTTATAACAAATATTGCGTTGATATCGGTGCCCTAGTTCAACAAGACCTTCTGACTCAAAACAAAATCGTTCAGTGCAAGAGAAGCTGCAAGTAAAAGTTTGGGCTTCGAGCGATTCAGTTTACTCCACGGCAATGGAATTAGTGACGAACTTAAGCCTCGTTTCTATGTAACCGCGAGCTTCCCACGTGCCGGTGATCAAACTGTCAGCGGCAGTCGGCGACTATCGCCCGTATCTTGCGGTAACGTGGAACCCAGATTCAATACACCAATAGAAATTGTAGTCCTGACGAAAAGGAACGGGTAAAAAAGTATGAAATTTTTGTACTGGAGAAATGTAGCATTGTTATATTGTTCAAATAGTACGCGCGTTGTTATTGGTCTAATCAATCATTTGTTTCCGGAAACAAATACTCATGTCCAATAGCTGGGGAGTTTTTTGCCTCAAATAAGATACGATATAACAAAATCGTTGCTGGCTGGTGTTCTCTGTGGAACACGAGTTTTCGCTTGCTCTCGGGAAGAAATGTTTCCCTCGGCCTCGGGTAGCATTAGTTCCCTCCGGTAAGCAAAAACTGATATTCCACAAACACCAGTCAACAACTATATAATGTACGACCTTACTTCCTCTATTTAGCCCCCTCCCCTCCCCCCTCAAAAATCTAGTTTTCGAAGTACGCAGGTATGATGCACAAGGAGAAATGACAACACTCGAATATAAGTTTTCAGTTGTAACGTTCCTTTTAGGGCACTATGTGTGTGAAAAAATGTTTGTCAAAGAAATACTGTGCTGAAATTAATCAACATTTAAGTATCGTTTTTTCATGTATGGACTGATCCACACTTTCAAAATGGAATAAGACACCTCCTCCTGAAGGCTCCTCCCTCTAAAGGACCTGTCATGTAACAAATCTCCCCCCGAGGGGCAGGGGGAGGCTTAATAGTGGAAATACGGTAAGTTTGGTTCTTGACCGCTGAAAAGAAAAATTGAACATTACATTTCGTTTACTAAATACAAATGTAAAACACTGGATTTTTTACAAATGTTTTATTAAATACTACAATCATCTGGTAACCATAGATTCCAGTTGTATAATTTGTGTTTGCAATGTAACGTATTATGCCATAGGCATCACCACCACCACCAGCCAATCACTGGCAGATATGAGGAAGTGCTTTTTATAAAATTTTCTGCAATATTGTAATTTTATCAGTTTACTTCATATGTAACGTGAAACACGTTGGGTTTTGGTAATCAACGATGTCTATAATACACACCTGTCAATGTAAATCCCGAGGGGGGGGGGCAATTTGAATGACAATTTTCCTTCTCCGCAGGGTGGGGAACTTGACAATGAAATCGATCCCTGGCAACTTCTTTTGGTATGTTTTAAATATTGATTTGACCTGATTCTATCGCACCATCGGGAATTTGACTATTTTTTATGTTTTGAGTAAAATTCCTGCCCTTCCTCCTTTGAAATTTACATTGATAGGTGCATTACTAACGGAAACTGTAACGCCTCATAAACTAAACAATGTATTATTCTTCCACAGTACTGACATCGGTACTCGGTTGGTCCTATATCAAACCAACCTGAGAAAGAATGCTACAAGGGTTTTAAACATTAATCGCCGCCATCTGGATTTGATAACGTCCAACTGTAACCATATAAACAAACTGAATCACTGCTAACTAAGAATTAAAACATTAACATACAAAGTAAAATGTTTAAAGATATAAAGTTACAAAATAAAGGTTTATGATCGAGTTCAACATCATCAGGTTTGGATCAAGTTGATCGAAAACGTTTGTTTTGTAACTGTTATATTTAACTTGTATTTCAGTTGATTTAATTTTATATGAAGACTTCAATTTTAAAACATTGACAATAAGATAATCCGTTACTATTTTGAAAACTAGTGAATTTTTACTTGGGTGAAAAACATTGCAAGGTTTTCATCTCTGTTTTAGAAGTTGTTAATATTCAACAGTACAAACTGATGTATAAAATTACGCAGCAAGTTTTACACCTTAACATGCTCAATCTGGATTGGTTAAATCAAGGACCAACTAAACAGACATGTATTATTACATTGAACAATAACGTGTTAGTAACGTTCCCTTTAGGTCTGCATAGTAGTTATTGGCTACGAGTATGTGCACTTTCACTTCGTCCACTCGCATGAACAATTGTATATACAAATTTGTAAAATGTACTATATAAATTTTTGTGGGAATAAAACACCCCTTCAGGAATTCAATAAACTTTCTTAAATAGAAATCGAGACCTGCTCGTATATCTAATCATTTTAATCTAGTGAAGTGTACATCACGTGCCGCGCTATTCCCAATGACAGTCCCACACTACTGACTTGTTAACGTACAAAATTTCCACATGTCTGATTTTCATAAAATCGTGAAAATCGCGCGATCATCGAAGAATTTTTTTCACTTATTAGTGTTTCTATTGGTTATTTTGTTTTGTCCATATTTAATTAAAACAGTGGAGCGTAAGGATCATGACGGGAAACAACTGTTACCAATTTGAGAACTCAATGTTAATTCGTCATTTGTTTGTCATACTTCTTACGAATTAGATTATTGCAGTAAATTACATACTGATTTTTTAGTTTTTGCTTGACTAGCGAGTTCAAATCTGCTTAACTAAGTTTACTTCTCTCGAACCATAATATTTTGTAAATATATTCACAATCTTACTCACAAGCTACCACGTTGTGCATACGGTGCATATTTCTGTCGACTTTCATATACATAAATTAATATTTACAGATAACGATATTGTAGTGATATTGTGATTTGGTGAGGAGCAAACCTAGCAGTACGAAAGTTATCTATAAAAGATTCAGCTGACAACTGCAGTAGTTGAAATAGTCAAATGTGGGATTTCGGGCAATTTGGGCTGTGCGGTTGGCAAAAAGGGGAGAAGTTGAAGTCGCGGCCAGCGAAAAGGTCTTTCTTAACTGGGCGGACCCAGGGCTAGTTCTGGAAGGGCCAGTTTTCTAGTCTATGGTTGGAGTTGTATTGTATATACAGTTTGTAACTGTGCTTCCTCTTGTATCGATATTCTGTCATTAATCTTCAATAATTTAAAGTTGAATTGTCCCGCAGAATTCCCATTTCTGTATTGCAGTAACATCAAAGCTGTGCTGACTGTAACCGTTTAAAATGTGGTATCACCTCCCATCGAGGAATATGCAGGTTGAATTCCAGTGCAACAAGAACTTGGAATTCTAACTGTAACAGTTCTTTGACATTCACTCGGAACCGGTCCTCAATTTCCTGAAGAAAGAATATTCAATGATATAAGAGTTTATCACCTATTTCATGATACTCTACTCTCGAACTTTACATACATTTGTCACATGATTGCCGCAAAAACGTTGTGAAAAGTCAGCTCAACAAATCAATTCCGTCAATAAGAATACTAACTAAAAAGTGTCAATACTAAGAAAAGTTCAGTCTATCTCTTAAGGTGGTTCGTACCTGTGCCATTATATTTAACAATGGTTTACTCGTGTATCCTAACAGTTTACTAACAGTTGACTGTCGGTGTCGATAGAATAACTCTTCAAGGTATCAACAATTACACTAATATAACTGTGGTTTCCATGGGAACCCCACAGGGCCTCAAATGCACCCTGATTTTAACATTCAAGTGTATTTTACACAAGAATGAGTTCGGTGACCCCCGTTCCCGTTTTTTATTGTTTTATTATTATTGGCATAGGAAGGAAAATCCTTTGAGAAATTTCTATAAATTCTGTCAACAAATTTTGACGTCACCTTAAATTTAAAAAAAAAATAAAAATTAAAGGTGTTGCCAAAATCTGTTTCTCCTTGACCTTCTTATGCCAATAATAATTAAACAAAAAACGGCAGTCACCGAACTCATTTTTGTGTTAAATACACTTGAATGTTATATGAATGCATCTGAGGCCCTATAGGGCTGCCATGAAAACCATAATTACAATATGAGTGCAACTGTTGACATGTTGAAGAATTATGCTATGTTGAAGAGTTATTCTACTATCACTAATTATCAACTTTAAGTAAACTGCATGGGTAAACCATTTGTTAAATTAAATGACACAGAAAAACGGAAAACAGATATGAGGCACCTTAAGTACCTTATCACCCATGATATTTGATGGTGCCTAGTTCCACGGTTCAATATTCAATCAAGAACAGAAAAGCAACATAATGTGCAAAATGTGTAATTCACATCAATGGTGTCTCTAGAGCGGATTTCGCATGAGTGTCGAAAAAGTCACGTCTTGTCTTTGTAATGTCTTTACATTGTGATTCCATTGGTTCATCAATTTACTTCCAGCGAATCATGAAAGAAAGCAATAACACTACTGTTTCTTAGCCAATCAGGCTTCACAGTAATGACAAGACATTACAAGAAACGCGTACGTGCGCGCGTGCACTGCATTTTGGCGCCACAACCTTGCGACGCATGCCATTTTCCTACCATTTTACAGCCACCTCATTGGCTGAATATACTGCTCAATTTAATGTATTGTAATGTCTTTGCTTTTGGTTATTCGACACTCATGCGAAATTCACTCTAACTGAGAGCACTTTTCATTAGTCAGGTATTGCTGGCCACTGTTGATGAAAAGGTCAAGACGCACACGACCATTTCTACCTGTCATAACTCACCAAATTCACACACCATAACAAGAGAACCGAGCAGTTCTATTCCACTAGCAAGCTAGGATAGTCTGGCCAGAACCAGTTCCAATGGTTATTGTGTTCACACTAGCGAAACAATTGTATAACGCAAGGACCTTCACACTAGCAATGTAATGGCAACTGCATGTATAGCGCAAGGACCTTCACACTTGCAATAGAATGGCAATTGCATGTATAGCGCAAGGACCTTCACACTAGCAATGCAATGGCAATTGCATGTATAACGCAAGGAACTTCACACTAGCAATGTAATGGCAATTGCATGTATAACGCAAGGACTTTCACACTAGCAATGTAATGGCAATTGCATGTGTAACGCAATGACCTTCACACTAGCAATGTAATGGCAATTGCATGTATAACGCAAGGACCTTCACACTTGCAATGTAATGGAAACTGCATGTATACCGCAAGGACCTTCACACTAGCAATGTAATGGCAATTGCATGTATAACGCAAGGACCTTCCATTACAAAACCGCGTCGGACAAAACTGGGCTTTAATTAAAACAATAGGTACCCGCAAAGTTTGCGGGTAAAAATTTGCATAGAATAAAACATACAAAAGGTCAGACCATATGATTGACATGCCTGCTCACGCGTTGCAGTGGGTAGTGAAAAATATTTGCGTGGGATCGCGCAAAGCATTTAGTTATAGATTATAAATAATTAAGTCACCACGGACAGTGGTAGCAAAAGTTTGTTTTAGTTAAAGATTGACTTGAATAACGCATGTGTTTATAATGAATGTTTACCACGACTGAACGGACTTGAGGTTTTGAATTTCATGCATTCAATAATGATTTTGTTTATAACAACTGCGGACCACCGTCCGCTACTGCAGCAGTTTCATAGATTATAAATAAGTGGCCACGAAGTTTATGGTTGAATTTGTTTTGAGGTTTTGCGTTTCACGGATTAAATAAACGAATTTGTTTATAGCAGGTAGCAGGAGTTTCATAGATTACAAATGAGTGGCCACGGACCGTGGTAGCAAAAATTTGTCTGAGTTAATCATTGAAATGAATACTGAATTTGTTTGTAATGACTGTCATCCACGGACTTGAGTTTTGAGCTTCATGGATTGAATATTGAATTCGATGACTGCGGACCACGGACTGCGGTAGCAGTAGTTTCATAGATTATTAATAAGTGGCCGCGGAGTTAATGACTGAATTTGTTTTAAGGGGATTTAAGTTTCATGGATTGAATGACCGGTAAATGTATTTGTTTTATAACGACTCCGGACAACGGGACCACGGTAGCACGAGTTTCATAGATTTCAAATAAGTGGCGAGGTATTTTAGAATCTAGTCACGATGCTGTTTGTCCAACGACCAGTTTCAGGGTTGATTACTCTGACATAATCGTTGACCTTTGAGAAATTTGAGATGTTTAAGAGTGTTCTACTTGTAACGCTTTCTTGTGAATAGCTGTGCTTGTGTACTCCGTCGAATAACGAATTGAATCCTGCGCGGC
>JANVCK010231623.1:0-10122 GCA_026546655.1 Epizoanthus illoricatus | reverse complement strand
TAAACTTTGCTATATTAAAGCTTGCTTTATAGTTTTTGTTTATAGTAGCGGAAACTGGAATACATCACGTTCGATCGTGGAACTGCAGCATAACGTTCAAATTCGACGTCTAATTTGATATTAAAATTGTGTTGGTGTAACTTGATATGGTTGCTGTTATACTTCGTTGAAGTTCTGTCTTAAAACAACACATTTTACTTGTGTTTTTAGATATATTTTCTTAACATCCACTCCGACTCGTGCGACCCCCCTCCCCCCTCTGAACGTCCATTGGACGTTAAGCGTTAACAAATCGATTTTCCAACGGCCCCTAAGCACTAGTTTCATAAGAAAATTTAAGCATGCTCTCATTTCACAAGAAAGCTACCTCTGAGGGGCAGTCAGAAAATCAAAATGATCCTGCTTAATGTCCAGGGGGGAGGGGGCCCTGCAAGTTGACAGTGGGCATTAAGGAAAAAAAGTTTAAAAAAATGAAAATTTGGTTGAAAAGAGAGTGTGTTTGAAAAACTAAACTTCAGTTGAGTGTAATAATAAGTCAATGAATGTAACTTTAATATCGAAATAGACATCATGTTAGAACTTTATCAAATATTGTTCATGTAGCAATCGCTTATAGCCAAAGAACTAGTTTTAATGACATGTGGTATATGAAATGCATGGTATGCTCCCAGGTAAAAATACAAATACAATAGTGGGCATTAAGGGTTGAGTGGGGGAACCCTTGACGTCTAGTGGACGTTAAGTGGAATCATTTTGATTTACCGATGACCCCTAAATTTTTGGTTTAGCTGCAACTCCTATCTGGAGTTCAGTTTTGGGCTTCTGTCAATCCTGTGAAGTCTAGAGGATAGTTAAGGAGCAGGCATAGCTCAGTTGGTTAGTGTGCAGCCATTGAAGTAAGAGGTTCAGATTCGATCCTCAGCGACTTTAATGTCTGTTTCGACTTCTCTCTGGTCCGTATAGCTTGAGCTTTAAATACCCTTCAAATGGAGTACTGACAGATTGATGGGGTAAAGTGCACACCGTCGGCTTCCATTGATAACAGCTTTCAGAGCTAACGGAACTACCAGTGTCAAGTAAAATCACTTTGCCTTAAGTTTACCTTTTCGGTATTAAGACTTTCAATGATACATGCAAATTTTGTAATTTATTTCCAAGATTTTCACTTATCTAAAGTTCAGATTTAATTTGTAGCACCATCCATTACTGATGCAACTGTTCAGGCAATAATGCCCACCAAGACTCACAAGAAAATAAACAACTTTGGAATAGAAGTTGTGGATAATGTGACATGGCATGGCTGGGAACCTGGGGGAGAGTACACAAAACAAATAATTCTTAAGAATGTGCAAATCAAAACCCAGAAACTCAAGTACAGGTATGGTAAACAAATGTATACAGTTATTTCAGAAATAGTTGTCTTGGACATTGTGCAATAATGCATAATGTATTTGTACTTTCATACATAATAATAATAATAATAATAATAATAATAATAATAATAATAATAATAAAAATAATAATAATAATAATAATAATAATAATAATAATAATAATAATAATAATAATAATAATAATGACTGTCATTCTACTCCTAATGTGTTATCAGGACATTCCCACCTTGGGGAAATGTGGATATAATATTATTCATAACTGCTTCGACTCGGCCAGAAAGAACAATCACAACCCCTTTCGGTCTGGATACGTACGAATGCACAATGTTCCAGACAACTGTTTTTGAAGTAGCAGTATATATATATATATATTTAAAAGTTATTCTACAAACACACATTGGATATGTGGTGATAGATAGCCAAAGAGGCATGCACCACCAAGTTAGCAATAATCGTCTCATATCCAACAAGTGTGAGTGGAATAGTTGTAAGTTTTCTTAAATACCAAGATAAACTTTACTTTTTCTCTTTTCAATTGTGTGTAACAAGCGAAATGTAGTGTAAATCAAGCGGAATTTAGAGTTTATTTCTGTTTTCAGAAACAGCTGTTTTCCACATAAGGCATGATTGATGGTTATGAGCTGATAACCATCGGTTGTAGAATCAATCAAAATGCTAGAAATTCAAAAACAGAGGCTTGTATTTAATCAATATGTTTACACCGCTGTACTACTGTAGTTAAATTTTAAGATACATGCAGGTATAATGGATTGAAAACATAACAGTGTATCTTTGTTGGTAAATAATGAATATGAAAACTTTAAGTATGAGACCATTGGTCTTTTCGATTTTTATATTTTCACTTTTACAAATTCTTCTCTTGGTATATTATAATTATAACAATCAAAAGTTATAAGGGAATTTTGTGTATCTCACTGTCAAGTTTTGTTTTTCTTGCATTTAAGAATTTTTATATTTCTAACCCTAATTCTGAGCTGCAACATAACTGCTACCAAGCCAGACTTTCTTGACAATGGACTAGCTGCACAGTTAGTTTGTTGGTTTTAGTAACTTTTTGCAACAACTGGAAAGTTCTGTGTCAGGTATTATTTAGAGCAGCACTTTGTTAAATGATTGTATTGAGTACACATAAATCTGAAACTTGATTATGTCTTGTGCAAATGTGAATCAAAACAGTCAACAACTGTGACTAAGACATACAGAATAATGTAAAATTCAATTCAGGAGGTCTCTCAGACAGTTGCATGGACATAAATATTTTGTGATTGATTTTGTACTGTGTGACACTTCTTTTGTAAAACATTGCAGGGGTCCTTCAACCAGATTTTTTACCACATTGTACCCTAAGCCGATTGTCCTTAGTTCAGGAACTAGCTACACTCTACCTGTCACCTTCAGACCACTGGAAAAGGTAATGGATAAAATCATGTAAATTACTGTATGTGTGGGAATGCCTGTAGGCATAGCAGGGTGAGGGACCAGGAGGGTTTAGGTGCCCCCACATGGCCCATTAATTTTCTCAGCCTTGAGTATTGATGTCCTGAGACCCCTCTAGATCGTAGGTCTTTTTCCTCTCAGTGATCACCCCCAGTGAGTTGGGCCCCCAGTAGTTTTGGTTTTGCTACAGGTCTGCAATGTACATGACTGTTTTATCAGGGTAGGGGGAAGGTGTCTGACATTGGAAGAGCAAGGGTTGAAACTGTATGCAAGCAGTGGAGGCGCAAGCATGTAGGGGTCTGGGGGCATGCTTTCCCAGGAAATTTAGAGAAACTAAGCTCTTTGAAATGACATTTCCTGCATTTTGGGAGTGTTGTTACATAACTTTTTGGTCATTGACAACAGGATTATTTTTCATAAATCCAAACTTGCCTGAGAATTTGAGGGGGGGCATAGCCCCTCCCTCCTACTCTGCCGGCCCTGATAATTGAAGAGCTCAGTGTGAAAACAACCTAAATGATGATTTTGGGTTGATTTTTTTAAAAGCTTGAAATTTTTGTACCTACAGTGTCAGCTAGACCCTTATAATCCAACTCACATGTTTTTGTATTTTCTGGTTGGTTTACACTCTTGACATAGTTTGGGTGGGAGAGGAGGTGGGGGTGGGGTGAGTGTGGATGGTGTACATACCCTACAAGGCATGCGGTAATCGCAAGGTAAATTATCATATCAAAGTTGCCAGTACAACAATTTCATTTTTGATCTAATACATGTATCGACATTGTTCTCTTTCACTTTTCTCATTTTTGAAGTCTAGAACCTGGGAATGCTGGGTGATAACACCTTCAGACTCCAGTCAGCCAGCTGACTTGTAACCAGTACTTGCAATATTCAAATTGTGTACAGCTGATTAAAAAAAGGTTGTCTCGCCCATTGGGCATTTATGCATACCCAGCCCAAAATTGTGGTCCATGCTCCTATGAATTTTGGCCTGACAAAATATAATCATGCCTGTTCTGTACAGTGACAATTTGAGATGGAGGGCCATCTGCAATGTAGTTTTTTAATTTTTACTGAAGTGTATACTGAATATTAACAATGTCTTTTAGTCTGTGTAGGCAGGAATGCACAATGCATGAAACAACCTTTATGAATCAGCTGCATCCACTTTAGTGCAAACAGAACTTGATTTGGATCAGTTTTGGCTGATGATTGTTCACAGTTGTTATTACATACATTATATAGAAGAGCAAGTGGACTAGCTTAATGCAGTGAAGTTTTTTCTTCAAAGAAAATTAATATTGTTTTTTATAACACTTTTTTATTCATGTTCCTCACAGGGACAGTATGAAGATCACATTGATTTTGAAACAAATGTGAGTATCTGTACACTTTTTTGGTTGAATGGTATTCTTCCAGGTCTGTACATACAGTCTACACCAGCTTACGGTGAATCTACCTTGGAAGGAAACAAATATAATTTCTTTACTGCCTCTCAGCAAAGTCCAAGTGAAGATAGAAAAGGGGAGGCAGGAAGGGAGGGGTAGGGAAGGGAAGGCAGAAAGGGAGGGGTAGGGAAGGGGAGGCAGAAAGGGGGGATGAGGAAGAGGAGGCAAAAAGGGGGGATAGGGAAGGGGAGGCAGAAAGGGAGGGTAAGTAAAAGAAAGCAGAGAGTTAGTGACAGTGAAGGGATGGTAGAGAAGGAGGGATAGGAATGGGGTGGAGGTATGTTGTAGAAGTATTGTACTAAATTTGACATTTTGTTCAAGGATGGAACATTTTCAGTACCTATGCAAGCAGTTCTTCCAAAGCCTTGCCTAACATTTCCTGACTCACTGAACTTTGCAATGTGTGCTGTTAAGGACAGTGTGGAACTTACATTTGAGATGGCTAATACCAGGTAAGTTTTGTTTCAATGATTGCTTTGTCATTTTCTTAAATCTTAGAAGGTACTGTATCTGTGTGACCCTTGCAAAGGGTTATTCCACAGTATTCTGTATGTTTTAGAGGGAAATTTAGAGACACTATTGTTGTGGTAATGTGCTATTTTACCAAATGAATCTCAATTTGTTCTTGTTCCAGGTCCCTGAGGGGGGCAAAATGCGATTACTCTGCCACATTTTGTCTCATTATTAAACTTGCCCCCTCAGTGAACTGAACTGAAGAAAACAAATAAAGCATAATAGTCAATGCTCTTTTAGTTTCAGTTAAAACAATATTTCTGACAGAATTTTGTAAACAAAAATGTTATGAATGCTTGTACAATAGTACAGTGGTACAGTAGTGTTGTATAGCTATTGTTGATGTTAATTAAATTATCTTGTGATTTGTTTCAGCGAACTAGTGACATCATTTCAGTGGCAGATATCAGAGCCATTTGCCATTGTGCCTGCCAGTGGAACACTATCTCCAAACACCTCTTGTAATATTAAAGCAACATTCAACCCCAAAGTAAGTACATACTGGAAGTATACCTACATTTAGGCTACACTCATGGGGTGGTGCAATTTTTCATGTACTTATGCCCGATAACATTAGACTCTGGCCAGCCAGTGCATAATGTGTCAGTTTTCCTTGTTATTTTTGAGTCACAAATGAAAATTATAATAGATAAAGATACTTTTCTTTGTATGTGCAAATGGTAAATTATAAAAAAATGACTAGTTATTAACTTTTGAATTCTGTTAGAACCAGAAGTAAAATTTAGCAACTTTTAATATCCTCCATTTAGAGCACATGCATGCATTTGATTTGCAATTTTAAGTCTTAGTGCCATATTTGTGATCACAGTGGCATGATGCTAGGGTGTGCATATGGAAAAAGTCAACATACTTAGTAATATATGTGTCCTTGATCCCTTAGAATTAAGTTTTCTTGTCGACCAATTATCTAGCATTAAATATGATTTCATATTTTGTTTGCCTTGTTTGTTGTGTGATTTAATGTTTCTTCTGTCACCTCAACAGCTGAAATGCTACCTGATATTGATAGACTGTCACTATACAACAGGTTTAATTAATAGAATTATCATGTGAGTTGCGGAACTAATCAGATTGCAGCATTTGCAAATAAATTATACCTTGTGTTGATTTATAAAGTAGTGGTTTTCATTAGAATTGTGAATCAGATTTTGTAATATAGGGAATGAAACTGTAAGTAAGATGACCTACATGTTCAGTGTAAACACTAGTCAACAGTCAATCAATCACTCACTCACTCACTCACTCACTCAGTCATTCACTCACTCACTCAGTTATTTGAAAACATTTCTACAGGCTGCTCTTGCATATGTGGCTGTTGCAGTGTGCAGATATGGTAGTGGTTCAAAGAGCCATTCAGAAGAATCTATCAAGGTTGAGGGCATTGGTGAGTTCTAACAAATAGTCTGGGGTAACATTCTTACATGTAGGATGTTTCATTGGAAAATCACAACTACATATCTTTCTTTATTGTTTACACATTGCAGAACAAAGTAATAACGGGACCGAGTATTTCTACCAAACATCATACATTACAATATTTTCTTATACCAGTATAAGAATAATTATTTTCATTCTTTATCTTGTAGGTAAATTCCCACACCTTGTGGTCAGTACAGTTGGCAAAAGACAATCTGCAATTGTGGAAAAGAGCGATGAAGTTGTAGTAAACTTTGGTGAAGTACCAGTGCAAACAGCTGCAGAGAAATGGATTGAGCTACACAATTTATCTCCTGTAAGTTGCATGACTTTTGTATAACCTGCATTTATGTTGTGGTTTCAGTTGATATACAAATCATTTATTTTGTTCACAGGCTTTTAGGAAGCTGCAATGCAATTGTAGATCGGTTGGTGCCCCACTGGCCGTTTCCGACAGTTATGCATCAAATTGGGTGAATTTGGTTCTGAAGTACTTTTTTGCTTCCGTTTTAGTCTGGGATAATGTACAGTCTGTGGTAGATTTAAGGGGGCAATGGAGGCTGATATTTCCCCATTTTCAGTCCAAAAGTGACCAGAAGTGCAATCAAATTGCAGGAAATGCCATTAAAGGGACCCTAAATTTAAAAAAAATGTTTCAGGAGACCATGTCCCCAGACCCTCCTAGAAGCTTGTGCCTTTGTGCTTGTTCGTTTTCACTTGTTGTTCCCACATTTTATCTATAATTATGGTGCCTCCCTTTCAAAATCCCTAGATCTGCCCCTGATATATAATATAGTTTTTATACTAACATTACATGACTGTATGTACTTAATATGAAGAACCCCAAAGGTTTATGCTTTATGCAAAAGAAAAAAACAAGTTATGTGTGCTGTGATCATGGCCATTAACTTGTTTTTTGCTTCAACATATAAACATACAGATACAGATATATATACATGAAGTCAACTTAAGGTGGTTGGTCTGTCTAAACTGTTGAAAGTGACCCTGTTTAGACAGGCCAACCATGAGCTTGGTACAAATTATGTTCTACACAATTACATTCACTTGGCAAGTTGTCAAACAATTTGGGAAGTTTGAGATGAACCAGTACCGAAGTTCGTAATTCTGTTCCGTTCTATTTTATTATCATACGTATTAGATGATTGTCATAATTGCCGTACATGTTAAAACGAGTCCCTGCCCAAAAAATCTGCTGACAAGGCTTGTAACTAGTACTTGTATCTTCTCATGTTATCCAGGTCAGTGCACCATACCAAGTTCTGCAACCATCTTCTGCTACAAGCATTCACACAGCATTTTCATGTTCTCAGTACCATGGAGTAGTAGCTCCCGAGAGTACAGCACGTATAAAGGTTTGTACTACAACTATTATTTTTGTCTGGTGTCTTTCCTGTAAACTTTTGAATATTATTTTTCAGTATTTTGATCAATTGATAAAATGTAGTATTTCTTGGTATGCTGTAATTCAATGCTGTCAAATCCCCCACGTATGCCAGGGCCTCCCCCCCCCCACCACTTAATACTGATAGGTGGATAAGATGTTTAATTTTGCCTGATTTCTTTAAAATTCCCTTGCAGATTTGCTTCAGTCCCAGCACCACAAATTTGCATTATATTGAGTACTTTGAAGTGGTGGCCTTAGGAGCTTCACACTGCTCAGTGATTAAATGTGTCGGCACAGGCAAGGGTAAGTTATTTTAAGGTAGTCATGAATATATAATTTTCAAACCTGTCTTCCATTTTTCTGTCATTCAATTTAACAAATGGTTTATTCATGTATCATGGCAGTTTACTAACAGCATAGAATAACTCTTCAACACATCAACAAATTATTACACTCACATTGTAATTATGGTTTCCAAGGCAACCCTATGGGGCTTCAGATGCACCCTGTTTTTAACATTCAAGTGTATAAAGTTACACAAGAATCAGTTCAGTGACCCCCATTTTTTACTGTTTTATGGCATAAGAAGGAGAAACTTCTGTAAAATTTTAAAAAAATTTTGTCACCATATTGTATTTTCATAAATTTAAGTATTCAATGTTTGCCTGAATCGGTACTTGATCCACATGCCAAAGCAGCTGTTGATGTACCTGAAGTCGAACATATTTACATGTAACTCTGTGCATCTCTTCTTATCTCTGTGCAAGTAATTTACAGCACAACAAAGGTTCCTACATGATGTAATTTTCAACATTTCTTCCCAGTGACTGTCACTTCTTACCAACAGTCAGCCATGTTTACAAGCTTGTGTGGCTTGCCAGAAAAATGTAAGCCTCACTTCCATGCAGAGCTTGTACATTTTGTGCATGGTTGTAAATGTGGCTTATTGTTCAGAAAGTGTTTGGTATATCTTCAGAAAGGTGCATAATTGCTGTTATTAGTAGCAACACATGCAAAATCAAAATTCAATGACAGATTATTTCTTCTCATAACTAAACTGTTTTTTTATAATTATATTTATATTGTAAGGAGAATTAAGTCAAATGCTGATGATCAGATACTTTATTCCCATAACCAAACTGGTTATATTCTAAGGTGAAGTTATCATTGTATCGTATTTGGTAAACTTAGTGGGTTAACCACACATTCACAAGATCCATTACAGTCTTACATATAGCCATGACTGAACATGACCAAGATTAGTGTGTTTACATAATTATATTATATATAAGTCCTACTGTAACTTAATCAGCCAGTTGCTTTTATTTTAAGTATAGTTTTAGTTGGCATGAGTTGTTCATTTCAGTTTTCCACTTTAGGCCCCAATCTATGGTTATTTATGGTAACTTAATCAGTAATTTGCTTTTGTGTTAAGTATAATTTTAGTTGGCATGAGTTAATAATGTATTTCAATTTTTCCATTTTAGGCCCCAAAGTGGTGCTTGACAGTCAGCTGCTGGACTTCAGTGTTGTAGAATTGGAGAAACAAGTTACAAGAACTTTTAGAATTGTGAATAATTCTGATGTTCCTGCTGCTTACCAGGTAATTAATATGTGAATTGTGCACAAACATAAAGTAGTAGACATTTTCCGGGCTCCAGTCAAAAATTCCAGTTCAAGTTTTAAACCCTCATATCTGCAAACAAATTTAAAAATTAATATCAAAAATTGTATGAGTTATTTGATATTGGTAGTTTTAAAGAGTTTCAGTTGTTTATTGCTCAGTGACTGACAGCTGTCAAACCATGTCAAATAGCTTAACTTGTAGCTTAACTTGTGATCAGTTAAAGTACAAAAAAATAATGAACAAAATAATTACATTGATTTTTGAATTTCTCTCCAAGCAGTCACGTTACCCAAACTAGGATTTAAATGCTCAAACCTCTTGATTGATTAAAGACGTTGACCTGAAATTTGGAATACAGCTATTTCATAAATGTTTGTTTGGAGCATTGTGCATCTGTGTGTTGTGCATTTATACATTCCCAGACCAAAAAGAATTGTGGTTGTTCTTTCTGGGCAAATTAGTGTAATTGTGAAATGAAAGAACCACATAATTTCCCCAAGGTTGGTTAATGTCTTGGTAACACATTTGGACGAGGCGAATCCCAAATTTTTTCAGTTTAAAAATATGTTTAGGTATATTTACAAATGATTAATGCACAATTGTACTATGTACGAAAGTAGGAATGTGCTATGCACAATTCCACAATGTCCAAGACAGCCTTTCTTATAATAGCTGTTTGAACATTTCAGAGCAATTGTGGCTTTACCACAGTTTTTGTGAAGAAATTTAATTCTGAAATCATATGACTACCATATTTACTTAAACTAGCAGTTACCACAGGTAAAGGTAATGCTGTCGAGCTTTTTTCTGATGTATACTGTGTTTAATGTTTTAGGGGTC
>JANVCK010231612.1:0-10122 GCA_026546655.1 Epizoanthus illoricatus | reverse complement strand
AGGGGAGCGGGGCGAGGCGCGAGAAAAATAAACGAAAGAAAAAATAAAGCTGTTTTTCCCTCACTTGACTTTTACCCCTCCCCTCTCTTCCCTTGCCCGACGGATTGCCCCTGGGTCTCCGAGGATGGGTTTACCACTATATAAAGCTGTAAATCTGTTGTGTCCGTAGCCAGTTTCATTCGAAAGCATTTGGCAAACTCTTCAAATGGAATTAACGCTTGCAAAATGTATCCCAGCTGCTTCAGTTTCCCGTTAATGCAGATGATATCTTTCTTACACGCGCACTTGACGGTACGCTGCATAATTTTCCTTGGCGACACCAACTTGAACACAACAGAGCTTTGTATGACCAGGCCCTTCATATATGGTAACAGAGCACATCGGGACATCGCCGGGACAACTTTTATCGCTACATACTGTTCCGGGCCCTGACATAGTGGTACAGTGTTCCACACTGTCCACAAAAACGTAACTCGGAGAAAGTTTATATGAAGTGATGATGACGATGTGCTGACATTCACGAGGGCAGTAACACCTCGCTGTAAACGAGCTGTCCAAGTCCAACTTGTGCATTAACACTGACCTATAACACCCTCATCTGGCAAATGTTTCTTGTGGTTTTGACCCGTTTCTGCATGTTGTAGCTTTTGAATTTCCGTGAATCGTGAAAACATAATTTTATGTTTTGTGATTCGTGAAATGCAATATTATTTTTCGTGAAGTCGTGATAAGATCCCCCCCTCTCTCCTCTGCGCTTTGATATTAAAAGAAGTCGTTTAACCGACATATGACATATAGACTTATATTGTAATGCTAACTTCTGGTTGTTGAATTTCTAGCATTTTGATTGGTTCCACAACCGATGGTTTTCGGCTCACAAACGCCAGCCATGCCCTATATGAAATGGCAGCTGTTTTTTTTAAAACGTAACTAATATAAACTTCAATTCATCCTGTTTTATACTAAATTCCACTACGTTTACACACACAAAGCAAACTTTGACTTGGTATTTAATAAAACAATTCTTCCACTCACACTTGTTGGATATGAGATGATCATAGCGAGCTCGGTGCTGTGTGCCTCTTTGGTTAACAATCACCTCATATACAACGCGTGTTCGTGGAATACTTGTGAAATAATTAACAGCAAGATCATCCTATCTTTCTTCTGGATCTTTTATGCCGGTGTCTTTATCCTAAATTGCAAACTTCCGTATACTGATTATACATGCAGATTCTCACTCGAGAAGGACTCCATCTTGATTGTGATTACTCGTTTATATCCCAAACTCTACTCACATATGTTGTTTTTGTTTACAGAACAATTTGCCCCCAACTGTATTCAATCATTAAGCTCCCGATATTAAACTCCATGCACTGTAAACGTGTCTGTCTGCCGTACTGAGAAGTATTGATCATATTGTTAACAACTGGCTGCTTCTTATATTTATCTACGAATAGACCAATTGTAGTTGGGTAGATATTTTCAAGAACGGTTGATACTCGCACTGCTTGCATGAAATGACATATGAAGCCTAGTTGTGACATTTTGGACGAACAACTTTATAAACATAAATACTAAAAAGCTTTTTTCTTCGGAAATATGCAATCAGAAATAAAGGTTCCACCATTACTAATGAAGGATTATATAAATCTTGAAGTATTAATAAAGTGAATTCTTGCCATTCTAATTCTCTTTATAATTTGATATTTATCTTTATCAAAGGTTTTGGCTTTCTGATGACCGAAACGAAAGGATATATACCTTCGACTATCCACTTTCGGGAGTTGATAGTCTAGCATAACGTTAAAAGGATTATTATTAAAATCAGGATCTTGAGCAAACGTTTTGGCTGTTATGACTGAAACGAAGGGATATACGTCGATTTCTCCGCCTTGAGGCGTTGTTGGTCTAGAATAAAGTTGAAGGCCATTATTATTAAAATCAGCTGCATATATAGGTATGAATGTTCTGTCAAAAGCTGTCAGACAGCTGAAGTGGAGACCAATGCGGCTTTCAATTGTTGGGAGGGGCTGGCCCTAGCGACTCGTTTTAAACCTAACAGAGCCATATTTCCATCGAATTCGGGTCATTGAGTTCCTCTTCCAGATGAGTTATTTAAAACAGAAATACAAAATGTGTTATTTCAGAATTCCACCCCTGTCACTTCCACTGTGATATGGGAGTTATCAAACAATAACGAGACAACTTTTCAAAACCTGTCGGGGAGTATTATGCAAGCGTTTCCGTAGCGGGAACATAAACTTGTCGGCAAACCCAATATCATCGCGTTCTTGTTTCCAATTCCTCCTTGAGTTATATTAGGTTCATCAGCTGGATCAAAACGTGGAGAATGAAAATTTATTTCATCAATAGAAATTTTGACAGTTCTTACATATATAACTTATTTCTTACACTAAGTGCCGACTAACTTTTAGACTTTTTAGATTTTAGATTTGTACTCCTGTTTAGAATTTTTAGGTAATAATAGTCATGTAATTTGAATTTTTAGAGCTCCGTTTGCATGGTCACGTTTTTGTATATACTGATTGTTTTATCCTTAGAGATAAAGACACATTTCATTCATCCATCACTAAATCTCTTTTCTTTCCGCAAGTTAGAGCGGATGTCGTTCGTGGTGCTTTTTGACGAGTCTTTGAATAATGTTGGTTAAAACTAAGTATTGCTGTATTAGCTGATATGTGAGGACAAAAATGGCACAAAGTAAGCGATATGTTCTAAACGAGCCCTAAACGAGTAAATTAATGCAAGTTTTTAGTTGATTCAACATGTCATAGATTCTCAGTAATTACCATTCCTCCAGACGTAGCTCAGTCGGTTAGTGCGCAGCCTTCTGAGTGAGAGGTTACCCAGCTCCATCCTCAGTGACCTCGACGTTTGTTTCGACTTCTCTCTGTTCCGTGTAGCTTGAGCTTTAAATACCTTTAAAACGAAGCACTGACAGAGTGAGAGGGTAAATTGCGTACCGTCGGCTTCCACTGATACCAGCTTTCAAAGCTGACGCAACTACCGACGTTAAAGAAAAATACCTTTACCATTCCTAGTACGGAGACATCCATTTGAAACACCTAGCTTGAAACGATATGAAATATCCTATTTTTACTAGTGACATCTACATCAATGTCAAAAACTGTATTGGATCTCCTGCGCCAATTAAAATAATGATAATGTGTGTGCTTCTTTATGCCGCATAAAAATACAAGGTCGTTTTAGACAAAACGAGAAAAGTTTAGTGTGAAGAAAGATAATTTTTGTGCATCAAAAATTGTTCCCGTCCTATTCCACTGCGCTGGCCTATTCAAATTGCTGAAACGCGCACAAAGAAGCTGAATAGTGAATCATTGCCGAAATATTTTGATGACAACCAAATTTGGAAATATTAATTTCCATTGACTCAGCAAGATTAATGAAGCATCGAGAAAAATATGACCGATACTCTGCTAGAGGGATGCTTCAATGCTATTTAAAAAATGATTTGTAGGTCATAGAAACAAAGTGCTTGGATGTCCAGTGGGGTCAATATAAGTTTCAATCCGCTTGGTACAGATTTCACAGAGAATTAGAGGAAGTAATTCTGCAGATCAATGAACTAATTGTGTTGGAGTCTTTTGGATACGACATTTTTTGCAGACATAATAGAACTGTTTTTAACACGGGGGTAAGAGATTAGTCCATAAAACAAGTAAATATTCAGAAACACAAAGGTATTATGGGAACGAAGATTGTTCAATTTATGGTTGGAAACATCCGTGTGTAGTAGCTCTAAAATGTTTCGCAATTAGATGGTAGCCAGGAAACCCATCTCGGCACTTTCGTGATAGTTGAGATAAGAAGATCTGTAGCTACCAGAGGGGAACCGTTTTGACTATTTGAAAGTTCTCTAATTTTCTTAAGTTATACATTTATGATAAGAGAAGGTGTTTCGTTAAACCGAGAAAACTGAAACTTTTCGTACAAAGGTCGTTAAAAGATTGGCAGAGAACAATTTTGGAATAATAAGAAAGAGCAGTACCTTTTATGGTTTGACTGCGTTCCTCAGTGGTTTGTTTTTCTTAACAAAAAAAGATATTTCCAGCCAGTCTGCCTTTCTTGTCTAGCTAAGAACCTACAATACTTGCTGAATACAATTCTTTTGTACGACCAACTACAATGGGTCGACCGTATGAAGGAGTGCTGTTACATACATGAATTATGATCTAACTCATTGTGTCAATGTCCTCGGACATCTGCTGTATTGTGTTGTACTGTGTCGTGTCGTGTCGTGTCCTGCCGTGTCCTTTCCTGTTTCGCCATGTCGTGTCGTGCTACCCTTACGATGTGATTTTTGTATTGATTTGTGTTGCATTGCATTGCATTGCATTACATTGTATTGTATTGTATTTCGTTGCATTGTGTTGTGTTGTGTTATGCTGCGTTGCATTGTGTTGTGTTGTGTTTTGTTATATTGTATTGCGTTGTGTTGCGGTGCGTTGCGTTTTGTTGTGTTGTGCTATGTCGCGTCATGTTATCGTGTTGTGTTGCATTTAATTGTGTTGTCTTCTGTTTTGTTGTGTTGCATTGTGTTGTGTGGTGTGGTGTTATGTTGTGTTATGTTGTGTCATGTCATGTCACTTCGTGTCGCGTTGAGTTACACTGTGTCCTGCTGTGTTGTGTTGTGTTGTGTTGTGTTTCGCTGTGCTGTGCTGTGCTGTGCTATGTTGTGTTGTGTTGTGTTGCTTTGCGTTGTGTTGTATTTCAACCTACGAATAAAATTTCCTGTCCGCGTTTGCTCACTGTGCAAATATAATTCTACCCTTGCACGACAGCTTTGGTCACAAAAATAGCTTTCAGTATCTTTTATGTGAACAAGCGGGTTCAGTTGGCTTGTGCGTAGCACTCAGGCACTTCTGCATTACGCATGCGTCACATGCAGTCTACTGTTCGCCCTGTTATGCAACTTACAAGGACATGCAACAAATGCAATGGGAATTTGATTGCTTCTCTCATCGCCGACGCAGTTGGGTAGAACCTTACGTGAGTATTTATCCAACTAATACTTCAACTAGAAAGGAGCTAAAGTTGTCGCATTTAAAAACTGCGTCTAAAATAACCGGAAATAGGTCAGTTCTGATCTTTTGTTGTAAACAATTGCCAATAAAATTGCCGTCTAATCAAAAGTCTCTCTTCAAGAGATCTCAAGTTTATTTACGTCTTCAGTCACATGCACAATACACAAGTGACATTCCCAAGAGCTTCCAGAATTGCTTTATTAACTTAGTTCCTACGCGAGGCACAGGAACAAACTAAACGTACGACAGAAGTGGGATTCATCGACATATATATATATATATTACTTGTGTTCACGAAACGAATGGGAGTTTTGTAACGTCAATTGAGGTAGGTTTATCTTAACTTTGCTGTTAATAATATAGATATAAAATTATAACTAAGACATTCTATTCTAGTTGTGAATTCTTGAATAGCTTGTAGCAATTCAAAGTTCGCCAAGCTCGAAATATATTGAAAACAGATGAACTGTTTAAAGTGTGTTTAATAAACTGTTAAACTGCATGATCTGATAGTCCCTCGGGTAATGTCTAATGAACGCTCGGTCCAACGAAGAAAAGAGAACATGAGAGAGTATTTAAAGAAGAATTTTATTTTTAGCTATTTGTTTCCGCTTGTAGTTAATCAGTAGTTACGAAGGGTTGCATACGAGCTGTTGGTCGTTATATACCAACCTCATGACTGACATAAGAAGACGATATAACGGTAAGAAGTTAAAATTTACTAATACAAAATTAAATTCTGGAAGAATAATAATTTACGCCTGATAACTATCAGTTTATACAAACAGACCTATATTTTGCAGAAAGAATCTTTGTCGCCCATTTCTCTGATTCCGGAAACAAAACTACAGATATAGTAAATGGCGTTTTGTTCGTCGATGTCTTCCAAGTCGGTCAGACAAAAACTATAGTGACAGTAATAGCATCAAGTCGTAAATCGTATGAACTGAATCATTTCGATTGCAATGGGCTGAATGATACTGTGTAACTATTATCAGACTTGGGTAAGAATGCGAAATATATAAAACAGGTTTAATCCTTATTACGTGATATGCGATGGTCAGTAGAAAAGCGACAAAATATTGGCGACAAATTGATGCTATGATAAACGCGCTCACTGATTCATAACATATGACTCATTTTACATGTACAGTAAAATACGAAATCAACAAGTCGCACTCTCGAAACTTCGAAGTAGAATGCACCATACAAAACATTTTAAAGCTCATTTAAGCTCAGTGACACTTGCCACGACCTGGAAGAGAAAAAAATGTTAATGGCACTCAAGGTTCACTCAAACTTCGACGATAAACTCGATTTCCTTGAGGTGCAACAGACTGTTCTTTTATCGCTATGAAATGTAAAACTTTATAATAATTAGTAAGTTTACATAGTAATTTGCAGTAATTGGAACTGTTGTCTTTGCATCGTTGTGTATATACAGTTGCTAGGGTTTGACAGTTTCTTTAATTCAAAAACATTTTCGGTAATAATGAACATATTTCCGTGTTCATAACGAGCTGTCGTGTTTTGTGGCATTAAAATGTTTAATGGTTGACTGGCCCAGAATCCATATCACTCCCATTTCAATAGAATACGACCATGAGCAATTATAAAACAATTACCACTTGTAAAGTTCGGTTACGTCATGATTGAAACTAAATGCTCACATTCTGACAGTATGGGTGGGAAAACCTTCGTGAAAAACCCCCGATTCATCTCGAAGTTTCCGTGCAACGGTGGGAAAATTCTTTGAAAGTTGATAAATTCCGCATGAATGTGCTTTATGCCCGCATGCCTATTAGTAAGCGACAAAATGGATATTGGGCGATGGAGTGTAAATTCCAGATAAACAATTATTGAATTAATGACCAACCGCATATGTGACCACAAATCGCAATCCTTCTCTTACTGCTCTGTTGCTGCTGTAGAAGTTTTGCTTGTATATTTTATTATCGGAATTAATATTGCTGATAGCATTCCCGCATGGCGTTCAGGAGCTAAACAAACGTTTCTAAATGCCGACGACATGCAAATGACTTTGCAAATTACAATGATTTACGATAATTTGCAGTATTTACAACAATAGTTTCTACCTGCACCACAAACACTGTCTCACCCACCATGAACAGCCGACGTCGGAAATTCCAGAACTAACTCACAAAATATACAGGCAACTTTGCATTTCTTTGCGTTTTTTTAGCAACCAAGGTTATTGTCATTATAATGTCTAGATCGTATTAAACATATGAATCATAATTATTTATAATGAGTACTGTACGAGTAAATGCAACCTGGCAACTGCAGCATCAGATAACACATTCAGTAGCAGTTTAGCAAGTGAAGTGTCAGAGGACAGTGGGGAAGCCATATTATAAACGTTAAGCGTAATGATATTCAGTATACATTGTGAACGTGTTAAAAACAATTTTTTTGTCACTTAGGGCTTGATAACAGATTAACACACATATGTGCACACAAACACCGCGAGCGCGCGCACACACACACACACACACACACACACGCACGCACGCACGCACGCACGCACACAAAGGCACAGGCACAGACACGGGCAGACAGACAGACAGGCACACACATACATATACACAGATAGATATAATTATAGGCAGAGCTGGGGATAGGTGGGTACTCCGACACTTTAGCTAGGCCAGTATGTTCCGCCCGATAGGGTATAGATTTTAACTTCCTTGTTGGAAATAGGGTATATAAGTTGCTATTTTAGTCTGTTTTTGACAGAAAAGTACAAACGTTGCACATGCTCATTTAAATATCACGTTATTTTAACACTAAAATTAACGACAACTGCCGCTTGATTGGATACCGCGATTGAAAACCACCCCGTAGTGTACATCACAAACGAAAACCCATCTACTATAGAGTATGGAAATCGCTTATTTGGGTCTGGAATAGGGCAAGGACTTGAGGTTTATGCGACACACCCCACACAAGGAAAAAAAGAAAGGGAAATGCCTTGTGACTAGGCTCTACTGTTTGGGTTGAAACTAATCATTTTTACTGGCTTTCTGATAAGCCGCATTCCAAATTCCATCACACCTACAGAAGTTGTTTAAAGGCCAGGAAAATTTAAAAGAGACTTGGGTGGAGACAGAGACAGAGACATCACTAGGGCGACAGAGACAGAGATATCACTAAACAGACAGAGACAGAAACAGAAACATCACTGGATATATAGAGGCTGAGACAGAGGCATCACTAAACCGACAGAGACAGATACATCACCAGGCAGACAGACAGAGATAGATAAGGCATCACTAGACCGACAGAGATATCACTAGACAGAGACAGATACATCACTAAACAAACAGAGACAGATACATCACTAGACAGACAGAAACATTACTAGACACTAGACACTAGACAAGCAGACAGACAGAGACAGATACATCACTAGACAGACAGAGACATCACTACTGGTCAGACGGGGACAGATACACACAAAGAGACAGACACAGCCCAATAATTATATTATAGAGATGGACTTAAGGACAGAGATAGACACACAGACAGAGATGCACACACATATATTGACTGAGAATTAAACTGGAGCAACAGAGAGTAAAAAGCAGAGAGTATACATGTGGCCTCGTTAACAGTTCTGACGCCTACTCAAGGGTACTTTGCAGTTTGAATGGCAACAAGTTGAAACAAAGACAAATAATTGTCAATATATTAAACATCGCCAACTATACGTACATAGCTGGAGAGGCGGTATCCTCGCATATAGCACTTGTAACATAATTTTTGAGATTTCAGTTATTTATTATTATTATTATTAATATTATTATGGATTCGTTTATTTATTTGTTTATTATATTGTGTTCATACTATGGCATGTAATACGTGAATATAACATAGTCTCAGTAAGAAATCAAAATTGTTAGTATTCACCACGTATAACTGAATATTATGAGAACAGGAAAAAGAGAGAAATGAGGTAAAATAAGGCTGCTCTGAAGTAACATATGGTATGTTGTGAAAGATGATATTTTGCAGTCGACATCTCGGTTCAACTGATCGAAACTGTTGCACTTCAAACTTAAATTAAAACTTTGTTGCATAATTCAGTCAAACCCAAAGGTGTGTAATTTAGTAGAAATCCTATAAGCTAGACAAAATTCATTTTGACATGATCTTGGATAACAAGAAAGGTTTCTTCAGATTTCCTTTCCAAAAACAAAAAAAATTACAGCAATATAAACTAAAGATCGTTAACTAATCCTCTTTCGACAATCCTGCCATGCCTGCAGCGATTAAAGTTTAATACTGAAGTACATACTCAAGATTGTGGTCCTTTTTTCAGAGATTCTTGGCGTTTGAAAAGGTAAACAGAACGAAAAACAACAACCAAAAATAACGCTGACTTTTAGAGGAAGTAAACACACCTTACCCACTTTCTTTTAACATAGATTTGAAGCATTGCAGACACTTTGGTGTGAGCCATCATCGACGATATTTCCTGCACGTACAACTGAAAGATTTTATATAAGTAGACACCGGTTGAAACCACAACAGAGCCAATATTTTATCGTGGTCAGAATGAACTGGTTAGGTAAGAAGGGAATCGTGACCCTGGGCGATGTGTTGCCTAACAAGACCTCGTTGACATCAATCAGAGACTAAAATAGTTACAGCAGCACCCAGTATAGAAATATCTCTGCTTGCACGCTACAATTGCCTCTTCTCTTCGCTTCGCTTTACTAAACATTTTCTTAACCAAGCATGAATCCTGAATAAACATTACTCGTAAGTGTTTACATATCATTCAAACAACTGGAATTTCAACAGATAAATAATACCACAGATGGACAGCACGTTCTCCGTTTTATAGAAATATATGCGCAGTAGATTCAAAAACAATAGTGGAAGGGTCGTGGCGTATATTCTGCAATTGCTCCCAGTTCAGCTCACGACTGCATCTAATAACTCTTTGCTGTGGAAGAAGTCCGCGATGTCCCCATAAGAAACATTTGAGTCGATATCCATTTATTCAGTGAGATCAGAGTGCCTAGAT
>JANVCK010231590.1:0-10123 GCA_026546655.1 Epizoanthus illoricatus | reverse complement strand
CATCAAATATATTGCTGTGATTTTGACTTCACTGTTGGCGTAAACTGCGCTACTTTATTGTTTGCCTATGATAGAAGTACACAAAATCTCACGAGAATTTTTTCCCAAATTTCTATTGATAATATACAATAAACTTATAGTAAGAAACGGAGATAAAATTATTTCTATTTATTGATTCGTTACAAGTCCACACAGTTCTAACAGGGTTATCAGTGAATACACAACGGTTTAAGTTTGTTCGCTATCCAGTCCTCAACGTTATAGGTGTGGTATCTTTGGGGAATGCTGTTATGGAGTTTTGAGGCCTGCATCTACCGCGGGTTTGGCTGGTCATTAGGATCCCCACTGTGGCTTCCTGATCCTGTTATATCTGCTAGATGTTCATTATTGCAATGAACTGCTTCTTTATTATCTGACAAAAAACATAACTCGTTTTATTCACTACATACCACTATTTAAGTCCTCGTCCACACTAACAAATTTAGTTATTGTAGTTAAGGCAGTAGTTTTAGATCTGAAAATGGAATGCAATTAAACTTTATAGTAACTTGTAATTTAGGAATAAGTTTTTTAAATTTTGCTTTAAGTGCATTGAGACTATTGTATAATGCTCCGAATACGTAGGCTGTAGGCTGTGCTCCGAGGTCACACATGGACCGTATAGCGGCTGCCAGAGGGGCCTTATACATGCTTTCGGTCCGACCTCGTGAGCTGTGTCATTCGCAATTCAGCTCAACCGGCTGCAAGGATTGACAATTAGCCCAACACATACATACATACATACATACCTAGAAAGTGAGGGGGTGAGGAGGCAGAAGAGAATTGGGAAGGAGGCAGGAAGTGGTGTACCTTGGGGGTACTCTGATGTGTCAGTGATGAGGAGGTGAGAAGGATTTTTTGGGTTTGCAATTCATGATTTGGGTATTTTTTTGTGTTGGCAATTATGCCTGGTATTTTTTGCGGTTGCAAAACATACATTGTGTTCTTTGGCCCTGGTACTGGCCTTGGGTAGCCTGCATAGCTGGCAGTCTGTTTGGGGGGTGGAAAAGTTGGGAGTTGCTCGACGTTACTCGATCAGGCGCCATATTGGATGCACGCTAATGGAGAAACTTTCTGTTAACGTGCATCCAATATGGCACCTGATCTAGTAATATCGAGCAACTCCTGACTTTTCTGCCCCCCAAACAGACCGCCAGCTACGCAGGCTAGCCTTGGGTAGTTTGGGGGGTTCAGTTGTGGCCTCCCTGTTACTTTTATACTAGAGTATCCCCCATGGGGTTGTGTACTCTCCACCCCACCCCCACCCCCTACTCACACAGACATTTTTACAGTACATGTAGATGTGTATTAATTCCCAGAACAATGCACTTAGTGATATCCATACATTTCTTATAAAACAGGTTGGGAGACTTTACTGTTGAAAAGACTAATTCTTGTTCTTTTGACAGAGATGAAATAGCAGCATGTGCAGAAAAAGCCTATCAGTGTGTATCCTTGCCAGAGGCAACAAGAATTCTTTATTTTGATAACAAGAAGACTCTGAAATCTTTTGCAGAAAAAGTAAGTTTGATAAAGTAATTTAAATTATTCTTGTTTACTTGGACTGATTATCTGTCTACCTGCACAAGTATCTTTGATATAATATTTATAACAATATAATAATAATAATAATAATAACAATAATAGTAATAATAATAAGTTGATTTCTCTTTTGCATTTCCTTTTTAAAATACTCAAGGGCACATTACACTGGTAAAAAATATTATTAGGTTTAACAAAATTACTTTAATGTAAAAATAATCAGTTAAAATAATCAAATGTTTCCCAAACTAAAAAGTTTTCACTTTCTATGGAGCTTGAGCACTCCATAGGGAAGCTTGTTCCAGAATTTGGATGTGGCTCATGAAAATGAATGATCACCCCATGTGCTTCTCAGTCAACATTTAGGAAAACAAAGTAGGATGTTATTTGTATTGCTGATCTTGTATGAATTCCATGCCAGTTCTCAGTCTCCATGATGTTGGAAATGGCTTTGCAGAGAGTCAAATCTGGAAAATACCCCAAAATCCACATGTGTGCCTTTGACACTAGTGTGCATGTAGTTCATTGGAACACAGTTATAAATGTAATGCCTTTTCCTGCATTGCGATTCCCTAACCTGTTAAGTGTAAGGGGACGACTGTTTGATTTTTAGGCGAAAGGGGAGAGGAAAAATTTCAATCAAACTGAATTGTACGAACCAAAAAGACAAAAGAAATAATTTGCACAACACAAGTGTATAAAGATAGAGAAAAGAGAGAGAAAAGCAAAAAAAAATTAAAATGGTCCGTCACTAATTTTGGTGTATTTGATTTTGTTTTCGTTGCAGCGAGGGTGGACTTTGAAGGAGGACAACTTTTATTACTTTAACACTGGGCCAAAGGAAACCAAACAAGAAATTCCTTCTTATAAAATGATTCAACACATGCTGGAATATGCTAAGGAACTAGAACAGATTGTTTGAAGTATGTTATTTGCAACCTTCCAAAACACTTCTTTCATGTAATGATAGCAAAGATGATAAGACCGTTGGTTCGAATGAATAAATTCTCAAGCTGTGGAAGTGATCTGTCATGAAAAACATACAATGTACAACATTGCTGAAATCATTGAAGAACTTGTATGACATGAATGTACACAGAGTTCCCGATTTGCGCTGTCTCGACCAGGTTTCCATGAGAAAGTATAGTACGGCAGCCAACGTTTAAAAACATAATAAAATTGCATTGGTTTTTCTCACCGTGATGTTGTCAAAAACCTTTGCATTCTCTCCAAGTTCTCGATGTATAGTTTGGAAAAAAGTTTGCTCAAACTGCTTTCGTTTCTAGATTCTTCTTTGGAAGTTTTGTTATCTTCAGTTTTTAAGAAAAATTTAGGAAACAAGTGCTAATAATGTTAATAAACAACCCATCTGATCTGATGGCTATGTGTTTTATGTTTCAAGTTATGAAAATTACTCTACCCTGGATGACTAACCCGCTCACAGTCCCAAATCTTTGAGCACCCTGTGAGCGAACGATTTGGACCTGGGAACCAGTTAGCCTCTGGCACCTGGTTCGATCTTGGCTACTGTCACTGTGTACAATGTCCTTGGGCAAAACATTTACTCTCACAGTGCTTCTCTCCACCCAGGTGTATAAATGGGTACCTGGCAAATTGTTGGGTGAAAACTTGGCAAAATGCTGAGGGTAACCCTGCTATGGACTAGCATCCCATCCAGGGGGAAGCAGTAATACTCTCAGTCTCTTCATACTACAGAAACCGAAGTTAAGCGCTGCAGTTCTGATAAGCCATACAGGGGCGGATCTAGGAATTTTGGAAGGGGGGGGGGCCTGGCCGAGTGAACGCCAAAGGCCCGAGCTGCCTTTGCGCGAGCGCCGTAGGCGCGTGTAAGATTCTAGGGGGGTCCGGTCTCTTTTATGCTTTTTTTTAATATATTTGCAGTGATAAGTGTTTTTATAAACAATTATTAAAAAATCCCAACTCAGCACCCATAACATTTTTTGGGTCCAACTCGAAAGGGGGGTGAAGGCACAGGCCCCCAGGCCCCCCCTGGATCCGCTACTGCCATATTCACTTCTTCAGTCCTTGATTGGAGCAGACTTTACTTTAATAAACACAAAGAACTGTATTTTTTTGTTACTGAAAAGCTGAAATAACATTTGTTCAAGCACACTGCAAATCCCCTCCAAATGTCAAATATAAAGACCATTAACGATAGACAGAATCACCGCTGGTCATAAAATTATTTACTATCCCCCTCCTCCTCCCCCAATTATGGTGTGTCGGAGGATAACATCCCATGCAATACTTGATACTGTCTCTTATTACAGACTCTAACGGGGAATAATTACAGAAACACACTGGATGGTCTACAAATTTATTTGCCGCATTGATCATACAATTCTTGTTTCACCAGTAGTTGCTACAAGTTTGTCACGGTCACCACCGTCCTTCAGAGTACCAGCCTGGAGAATCGGGGGTTCTCCTCTGCTCCGTGAACGTTTTTAAAAGATCAAAATTGGAAAGCCCTCTATAATTGACAGAGATAACTGGAAGTCCTTTAAGTTATATTTTGAGAACAGACTACTAGTTGGGTTTGCTGTAATTTATAAAATATAAAAATAAACTTGATATCTGTGCTAAAATTGCGGTAAGCGGCACCATTAAACTTCTCAAAACCCAAAATTTCCCAGAGCAGCCGTTGCCTCCTCCCTCTGATCCCTAATAATCCCCCTCTGATTCCTAATAACCCTCCTCCATTTATACCTATTTGTAGATCCGGGCACTTGTGGAATATGTAGGAAATGGCCTTGGAAACCTTTGGGTTTGATGTTCATGAAAGCCCTGATCTATGAAAATTTACAACAGTGGGTAGGATAAGTACCACTAATTTTATGGTTCGGTGTATGGCCTTGGTCTGAACTCAAAAATTGGTTTTTACCAGAAAATTTGTAACCAAAAAATAGGCTGGTCAGTATTAGTGGAGAACACATCGAGTTGGAGTATCAATCAAATACGTTCTTGCCCTCGTATGTCCACAAAAGTTGGCGTTTTCGCTCGACAATCACGTCTTGTCCCCAATCAAAGCTGTTGGCTTTCTATGACATACCTGGAGCCAAAAAGGTGTTTATACCTGTCCGCCCTTGGTAGACCTTGGGATTTTAATACGTGAATACCGGTTGTATCCAGGATGGAGCTACAGTCGGAATTTATACACCGGTTCATGAAGTACGCTTCTAACACTGGATGTTTGAACTGTTAGAGTCTCGGTCAGCACTGTGGCATGTACTCAGCCACAATATACGAATCGTCACGAGTAACTCGGATCCTCGCGAAACAAAGCAGTCCCATTTTCCAGTTGTTCACGATTCTTTAATTTCCTTCAAGATTTTACGAACGTCTCGCCATTTAATATTCATCAGATTCTTGATCAAACTGCCAGTGAAGTCTTCAATTTCACTTCTACACAAAACACACCGGTGTACATTTCCTTGCTGGAATGCCAACTTTAATGTCTGCCATGCACACCACCCGCAGATCACTGTGTGAGTGCAGGGCAGCATTTGTATTGAGGCCTCTGCATTCAAGCACACAACACAGCGCCTCTCCTGGGGTATGTTGTCATTTTCCATCTTGATCTCCTCACCGGCGCGATCGAGTTCCAAAAACCGATCAATAATGTACGGTATCTTGTCCGTTTCAATTGAACAGAGCTCGTGCATAAGTCTTTCTCTCTCGGACTTTTTCTCAGTTTTCAGATTTTTAAAACATCGAGACCAGTAGATCCATACGGAGAGGAAACTAATGCAGTACACACCCACAATGGTAGCACTCGAACAGCCACAGAGCCGAAAGATCAGAGCACTGAAAATATGATTTGCTAGAAGAAGGCAGAAAAATGTCAATATTACCTTCAAAACGGGCCGGGCGTTGATTTTAGGTAATTCCACCTTCATAGTGCACAATAATTTTACCTTAAGAGTAAAGCTTACTAAAACAATCTCAAGTCTTGATTAGAAGATTGATTGTTGCTTTGCCTTTGTCAAGAATACACAGGAATTTAATATTCTGATGTCGTTTTGGCCGAACACGTGGAACAACCATGTTCCTTGTTGTGTCACCAGTCAGTCCCACCCGTAAGAAATTCCTGCATTGCGATTGGTTAATATATTATGTGTAACCTGCATCCACAAAACGATGGGATTCATAGTTGTAACTTTTTAAATTTCCTGCCAATTTATTTCCAACCATTAAACTTGCAAGTTGCAAGAGCTTTGACTGTAGAAAGCCTTTCTCGGTGTGAATTGGCAGTTTGCGTTGGAGCTTGTTTGACCACCTTTTTTGGGCAAGAAACAGATGACACCTTGTACAATGAACACCGCAGGTTGTTCAGATGCTTCTTACGTTTGGGTTACCGATCTGCCTAAATTCGGGGATTTCTCTTCACCTCATTTTTGTGACATATAGCAAGCTGTTACCAAATAAACAACTATAAATTAGGGGAAAATATTCCAAAAGGAAAAATAGTACAAATATATTCAAACTAATGTGCAGGATGACACAGATGGAAGTGGATTACGCCGGAATCGACCATCAATTACAATACTTAATGTCAATATGCCCGTGGTTCAGAACTCAAGACTGCCACAATTGTAGGATATTGTGGTTGGACCGTTTATAATGATACTATGACTTGTTATTCTAAATTATTTCCTTGCGGGGCCGACCATTTGGTTTTGTGGGGGGGGGAGTGGAAGAATTTGTAAAATAACATTTGCGTGGGCCGAAAAGACAAAAAAAAATTACACGACACAATATTATAAAGACAAAGAAATATTGACAAAAAAATTGCAGCCCTCCCCCCCACGATATCAGATGATACGCCCCTTACATCCATAACTTATCAGTGGCGACACCTGTTTCCTATTTGATGAAATTAAATCCCAACTAAATCCATTTTTGGCCATATTTATGAAACTACGGTAAAACGGCCTTGCCAAAGCCCCTTTAAACACATTTTTGGTTCTGTGTTAAAAGCGTGTATCAAGCTGGGTTTGTTTAGTTTTGCCCAAGAATTCAACAATCTTGTTCTGGTGATAAAAGTTTCACCGACCATATTAATAAAGGCAAACTTCAGGAAATATCTTGTTCTATAATTTTAGAAAATTTGAGAAAACAAAAGGTGTTATTTGCTAACACAGGAAGCTAGAAATCAAATGAACGGCGAAACTTTGCTTCCGTTGTAATTTATTTGACTGCCATTTTAATTTGTGTGCTGGAAGCAGTTAGAGTTGATGCATGTCGTTCAGAATTCCATGCCCATTACAAGGCGATGTTGCATGATTGAGTCTTATCGATATCTAGTGACAGCTACCTGTAGGTATTATATTGAGACCTATTGATATCTAGTGATAGCTATCTGTAGGTATTGAGAGATATCGATATCTAGTGATAGCTACCCGTAGATATTATATTGAGACCTATCGATATCTAGTGATAGCTACCCATAGATATTGAGACCTATTGATATCTAGTGATAGCGATATCTAGTGATAGTGATAGATAACCGATAGGTATTGAGGCCTATCGATATCTAGCGATAGTCACCTGTAGGTATTGAGACCTATCAATATCTAGTAATAGCTATCTGTAGGTATTGAGACCTATCAATATCTAGTAATAGCTATCTGTAGGTATTAAGACCTATCGATATCTAATGATAGCTATCTGTAGGTATTGAGACCTATCCATATCTAACGATAGCTACTGTAGGTAATGAGACCTATCCATATCTAGTAATAGCTACTCTTAGATATTGAAACAGATCGAAATCTAGTGATAGCCATCTGTAGGTATTGAGACCTACTGATATCTGGTGATAGCTACTGTTCGTAATGAGACCTATTGATATCTAGTGACAGAGACATGTAGGTATTGAGACCTATCGATATCTAGTGATAGCTACCTGTATGTATTAGGACCTATCTATATCTAGTGATAGCTACCTGTAGGTATTGAGACCTATCGATATCTAGTGACAGCTACCTGTAGGTATTGAGACCTTTCGATATGTAATGATAGCTACCTGTAGATATCGAGACCTATCGATATCCAGTGATAGCTACTGTAGGTAATGAGGCCTATCGATATGTAGTGACAGCTACCCGTAGATATTGAGACCTATTGATATCTAGTGATAGCTACTGTAGGTATTGAGAGCTATCGATATCTATAGTGACTGAGCTACCCGTAGATATTGAAACATATCGAAATCTAGTGATAGCTATCTGTAGGTATTGAGACCTACCGATATCTAGTGATAGCTACTGTTGGTAATGAGACCTAACGATATCTAGTGATAGCTACCTTTAGGTATTGAGACCTATCGATATCTAGTGATAGCTACATGCAGGTATTGAGACCTATCGATATCTAGTGATAGCTACCTGTGTGTATTGGGACCTATCGATATCTGGTCGTAGCTATCTGTAGGTCATTACGAAACCTCGTCGGACTAAACTGGGCATTAAGTATTGTTATCCAAGTGCTTTGTTTTGATATCCTAAACAAAGCCATGTTTTTGGCGCTTTGTTTAAAATCAATGAAGCAAGTTTGTTTAAAATTCCCGCCATCTTTAAGTTATGTTGTGGAAAACCTGCATGAATGATCTCTGGAATCTCTATCTAAACACTGAAAGAAATCACACACAATGTCACGCTCTAAACAACTATCAGGTTCTAAAGAAAATCGTTCTGAAAATTTCCTTGCCGAAGTAATCGACCCTGAAACTGACCTGTGGACTGCAAGCATCGTTCTCTGAGTTCTTGTTCATATGTTGTGAACCGGACGGACCTGTATGAGCAATTGTATCGGGCATTTGTTTTCAAACTGACGAGTTTATTCGAACGTTCATGTGTTGTGAAACGGGTGGACTTGTATGAGCGATTCTATGGCGCATTCGTTTTCAAATTGACGAGTTTATTCGAACATTTATGTGTTGTTAAACAGACGGACTTGTGAAACCCGATAATTATGATCTCCCTTTTGTTTACTGAAAGCAATACTTATGCAAATGTTTTACCGTAGCTGCTACGATTAATTTATTGTTTACTTGATGCCCAGTTTCGTCCGACGCGGTTTTGTCATGATTGAGTCCTATCGATATCTAGTGATAACTACGTGTACATATGTATTTTGACCTATCGATATCTAGTGACAGCTAGCTGTAGGTGTTGAGACCTATCGCGATCCAGTGATAGCTACTGTACGTAATGAGACCTATCGATATCTAGTGATAGCTACCGGCGTAGATATTGAAACCTATTGATATCTAGTGATAGCTATCTGTAGGTATTGAGACCTATCGATATCTAGCGATAGTCACCTGTAGGTATTGAGACCTATCGTTATCTAGTGATAGCTACCTGTAGGTATTGAGACCTATCGATATCTAATGATAGCTTCCTGTAGGTATTGAGACCTTTCGATATCTAGTGATAGCTACTCGTAGATATCGAGACCTATATATCGATATCCAGTGATAGCTACTGTAGGTAATGAGATCTATCGATATCTAGTGATAGCTACCTGTAGGTATTGAGTCCTTTCGATATCTAGTGATAGCTACTCGTAGATATCGAGACCTATATATCGATATCCAGTGATAGCTACTGTAGGTAATGAGACCTATCGATATCTAGTGATAGCTACCTGTAGGTATTGAGTCCTTTCGATATCTAGTGATAGCTATCCGTAGATATCGAGACCTATATATCGATATCCAGTGATAGCTACTGTAGGTAATGAGATCTATCGATATCTAGTGATACTAGCTACCGCAGATATTGAGACCTATCAATATCTAGTGATAGCTATCTGTAGGTAATGAGATCTATCGATATCTAATGATAGCTACCGCAGATATTGAGACCTATCGATATCCAGTGATAGCTACTGTAGGTAATGAGATCTATCGATATCTAGCGATAGCTACCGCAGATATGGAGACCTATTGATATCTAGTGATAGCTATCTGTAGGTATTGAGACCTATTCATATCTAATGAAAGCTACTGTAGATAATGAGACTTATCCATGTCTAGTGTAGCCACCCGTAGATATTGAAACGTATCGAAATCTAGTGATAGCTATCTGTAGGTATTGAGGCGTACCGATATCTAGTGATAGCTACTGTTGGTAAGGAGACCTATCGATATCTAATGATAGCTACATGTAGGTATTGAGACCTATCGATATCTAGTAATAGCTACCTGTATGTATTGGGACTTATCGATATCTATTGGCAGCTATCTCTAGGTCATTACGAAACCTCGTCGGACTAAACTGGGCTTTAAGTATTGTTATCCAAGTTCTTTGTTTTGATATCCAAAAGAAAGCCCTTTATTGCACTTTGTTTAAAATCAATGAAGCAAATTTGTTTAAAATTCCCGCCGAACTTGTCTGCAATGCTTCGAGCTAATCAAAACCTTATTTGTTGATTGAAAGATCCCTCCATCTTTAAGTTATGTTGTGGAAAACCTGCATGAATGATCTCTGGAATCTCTATCGAAACACTGAAAGAA
>JANVCK010231579.1:0-10123 GCA_026546655.1 Epizoanthus illoricatus | reverse complement strand
TCGTATCAGCTCGATTTGGAGGCTATGATTATACCTGTTGCTTGTACTAAGCTAAATGTGACGTTATTATGAAGACTGTCTTTACAAAAAGGCCCTTATGGGATAAGGTCCCTTTTATAAAAACACGCTTCATATATATATGGAGAGAGAGAAAGAGAGCATTGTACAATGCTGTATTATTCCTTATTTTTGACAGTTGTGATTATCCCCTTTCCCCTGAACAGTGTGACATGTTCTCTAAAATGAGGGAGTGGAAATATAGGATGGACTGATCAACTATATCAACAGCTGCAGGCTAAGAACAGTCCTAATATCCTAAGTTATTAATCAAATGCCTCCGTCTAAAACACATTTCGCATTTCAAATTGATACTTCTGCCCCGGAATGTAGCTTTAGTACCTGTCTAGATTATTATCTCATTTGACTACCATCTGCAAGCAATTCTAAGCGACAAGGAGTATATATGGGTCGGATGGATCGGGGCTAGGAATTTAATGTACAAGGAGTATATGTATAGATCGGGACTATAGGAGACCAGTTAACGGACAAGGAATATCTATGGATGTGGGCTAGGAGTTTAAAGTGCTGTTTTCAAAGAGCTCGCCTCGCCGATTAGAAACAAACATATATGCACGTTCTCTTCTGAATAATATCATAGAAAATTCATATGAAACTGTCTCGGCCTATATGTCAGTTGCAATTGTATTGATTGACGGCAACATATAATGTTGCTTGAAATCCTACACGTTTTTCCTTTCTCATTCTTACTAAAAACAGGTTAGTAGAAGCGAATGAACTGACTATCAAAAAGGCAAGTTGACTCTATTCAGTAAAGCACTAAATTTACACTGATACAGAAAGAGCACTTCTGGCAGAATATCGGTCTAATTTAGTAAAGAAAACCACAAAAGTCAAACTAGTGTTTTTCGGCGAAATAAGTGTCAACATTTTTGACACACACATTATAATTCCACTCAAAACTTATCTTACGTATGTGAATGACGTGCTTTCAGTACAGAAACTACAAGATGACTTGAATTAGTGTATGCTCACCAGAAGAGACGAGTTTTGCTTGCGGCGGTCTATTCAGTGTAAGTCACTACCCTAGGTCTTTATATTATAGCAAGAAGACTATCTTTTGAAGACCAAAAGTATTGCGTGAAAACGTTTCAGCTTGCTAGCCATTAAACTCGAGCATACAGCAGGTGAAACTGTGAAAGGTGTTTGTGAAATGATTGCGGCATTGTCTTGGCAATACAATGCCCATTCACATGCCTCGGCCATTTGTTAGCAGACATACGTATAATATCGACTGATTGCAGTGAAACTGATGCATATAAAGACACGCTGAAAAGGAAATGAATTTCGACTTCACTTGTATCCATTTTCCTGGTATCTTTTTCCGACTTGTGTTAACAGAAGCATTCCCCAAAGCTATTTATATTAAGATAAGAACTGACCCACTGCATGACAGAAGAGAACGGTGTTCCATTTGTCTATTTGTATCGAACCAAGGGACAACGAATAAGAATTGTTCAAACGGGAGAAGTTCCAAAAATCACGATTACATATTGATTATTTACTATTTATTATCAACTTGCTTTTGACAAATTGAAGTTTTGTGCTATTGATTGTGGATACTAATAAAAATGCTTTTATTTTATTGACTGATAGTGTATAATAACCGCCAATAAAAATAATGAGTTACTTGGTAACTCTCGCGGAAAAAACTGCGGGGAGCGGCAATAGAAAATTAAGAACTTTCTCATAACTTAATGATTTTTAATGAAATGGTAAAGTGGGAATGAGATAATATATTTTCATTAATGACTTGGAGCAGGTGCAAGCTGTATAATGGAGCTTGTTCGAAGCTGTGATACATTGTAGTAATTGGTATCCTTTGAGAACCCAATTTCTCATAAGTCGGATTTAATTTTTTGTCGATTAGACTTTCTTATTAGACTCCAGTATTTCAATTCAGAATTTTTATGCGTGCTAAAACCCAATTAGTTGAGAAACAAAGCCAGCTCCTTTTAGTATCAAATCCTTTGAAATGAACTCTAAACTTGATGTGTGGGGACGGCTTGTAATTTTATTTGCCTGTAGTATATAGAAGGAAATTAAATGAGTACTAACTATTCAACTCTAAATTGATTACCTACAGAACTGTCATATACGTTCTAAAAGTTCGTGTAAACATATCCTCTTGAAAATTGTTATTTGAACAAAACGAAATTCAATATAGGTAATCCGCTGTCTGGCATTTTGTACTACTTATTATCTTTATTGAAATTAACTTCCATTATTGAATTAAATGCTATGTAAAATTAAAGCACTAAGACATCGTTAGAGGCTTAGGGCGCAGTTTTTAATTTAAATGGTAAATAGCCGAAAGTTATATTGAATCTCTTTATGCGCCGTTTACTAAGTTAATTTTTTTAGAAATGGTCTTTAAGAATCTTGTTTCTTAAACGTATTTCAGCACAAATGTTTCTTCTTTGGATATAAGCCGAAAGTTCGCTGTTTATATGTATTGGTTTGGTGACGTACTTCAATTCGTGTCAGTGCTGATTTCTTATCAGGGACTGCTTACATGACTTATATTGCAACATATTTTATTCGGGAAGTTTCTCTCGTTGATTGATGGTTTCAAATATAAGCTTTCAACATGTCGAGCTAGTAGTAGTATTAAACGCCTCTTGTTAACTCTTGTTGCGAAATTATTTATTCTCTGCTTCAAAGTAATGAACTAACTTGTTCAGAAACATTAAGTGATGTATGACGCACACTTTTTAGAATAGCTGAATGTAGTTTCAATCTTATAACATGTTAAATTTATACTCTTCCGATTCGATACCAATACCTTTTCCTATTGTTTGCCTTTTTAAACTTTGTAGTTTCAAGACTTTGTAAGGAGCAGGGTTAACCATGTCTGTTTACTATTAAGTAATTCACGTTGTTTCTGTTTGCAGTATTCTTGAACAAGGTCCTCAAGCGAAGTATTTGTATTCACTGCCAATAAGGAAAGATCATTGATGTATGTTCTATGAAACCAGTGAGGAAAGTAAACCTCTGTGTGTTTTAAATAGACTACTTGTTGGAACCAAGTTTCGATAGCTGAAGAGCGGTTAAATTACAAAGTCTTCGACGGTAGAAATTGACTCAAGATAAGGACGTATACTTAATCTCCGAGTTTATCTTCAAAATATATTATGTTTTTCATACAAGCTGGGGGTTAGCAAAACGTGTTTTCTTTTTGTAGTCATGAGAAATCGGAGTTGGCTTTGATGTTTTCGTATATCCAAGCTTGTCTCTTGTTTCGATTAAGCCGACTGCTTATGAGTTTACATTAGTTATCGGATTTCGTCTAGTTGTTTTCTAGTATTCTTTGTGAAATTGAGAACTCTCTGGTTTGGTCTGTAGGTTTTAGCACTTATCAAGTGTGGACAACTGAGTGTGCATCTTGCAAATTTACTGTAAACTTTCTTAAGCTCACATACATCAAGTGATTTGGACGGACCAAGTTCTTCTGTGTTTCGGGAACACTGAATATACTACGAAGAAAGTCGTTTTCCTAATTAGTGAATATTCAACAGAAATGGGTTTGTTTTGTATTACATAAAATGCCTGTATTAAAATCACTGAGTTATGATCTTGGGCAACAACGAATCACATTTGTAAATAAAATAATCAAATATCAAATCTCTATAGCTCCTAGTCCTATTATTTTGATGATTTCGCCAAGTAATTCGCCAAATGTGTACCCTCTAACACAACATCGCAGAAACAAGAAAGACAAAACTAATTTTTAAGGAACGCTTTGAGAAATTATTTTGTTATAGATTTTATTAACTTTATCCGTCATATAATGATATTTTACGAGGGTTTCAGGGTTTATTTTCTTTACATGCGAAAACTAATTTCAAGCAGATGGAGCGTTCTATGTTTACGTTTCAGAAAGAATAATAAGGCCATTTTATCTCTTGAGTGTATTAGTAAACAAATTGCACTTAGTAGAATGAAAATCAAACACAATTTGATGTTCATGTTTAACAAATGGTTACAATTTTCGCTGTATTAATTGCACTATTCAAATTATACTCACAAGTTTGAAACTAATTTCCGTCCATCACACCGTGAACTTCGCATCCTTTTATTTGCCAATTCTAAGGATTTATCTGATATTGTGATTAGCGAGTCACCATCTGCAAATGATAGTTAAGAGATTGTGCCATTTTGAAAGCTTGTTTGTGTTTAATGTGATACTAGACTCTCGATGCTAAAAGACCGAAAGACCCTAAGACTGTTGTGGTAAGTTTTTCAACTTGGATCTCAACTTTCTAGATGAAAATAACAATTCGAAACTTAGAAAGTAGTCTTGGGCTATAGAAGGATTACTGACCTATCTTGTGCTCAGTTCCCATTCGAGTTTACCAACCGTAAAGTAAGTTTTTCTATGTTCTAATTACCAAGAACATCACCCTAATGAGTTAATTATTAGATAGGATACACCAGTGTAAACCTTTTTAATGCTAATGTTAGGATAAATCCTATATGCCTTTAGGGTGAGCGCCTGTTGTCAGTTTGGGAGTGAGCGGTCAGATCACTCGAGGTGGGTGGTCTGTGTGTACGCACGCTTACTCAAACAGCTCATAAAGACGGGTGCCGCTTAAGTTCAATGTGTCATTCTCTATTAACGTCGCTTGGTACTTGTACGTAAAAGTTTACAGTGGAATAAAACGGTTCTAGTGATATCAAAGTGGTACACATTGCTGACAGAAGATCCTACACTTGAGTAATTTTCGGATATTGGTATGGAAGACGTGTCTGACAAGCGTGTGTTGTCAGCTAACGAAGAAACACAGGAGCAACTTAGCGATACACAATCGCCGTCACTTCAAGCGGTACAAGATGTGAGAAGTGGGATGAAGATCGATGAAGGCAACCAGCAACAACTTTCATCCCAGTGTGATGTTGCAAACGATGGTAATAAAAACATTCAAGAAAACAAGGAGAACTCAAATGGGAAACAAAATGGTACTGTTTCCAAACCACCTTACTCTTATATCGCCTTAATAACTATGTCCATTTTACAGTCGCCGCACAGAAAACTTACTCTGAGCGAAATATGCGATTTCATAAAGAAAAGATTTCCCTACTATAAAGAAAAATTCCCTTCCTGGCAGAACTCGATTCGCCATAACCTCTCATTGAATGACTGCTTTGTGAAGATGCCACGAGAGCCCGGAAACCCTGGTAAAGGGAACTACTGGACACTTGACCCGGCTAGTGAGGGAATGTTTGACAACGGCAGCTTTCTTAGACGAAGAAAACGATATAAGCGTCCTAGACCGCCAGAGGGAAGTTCAGCTCATTTTGGGTATCCGTACTATTGGCACTGTGAGCGATCGTGTTATGGCTCGATATCCCCGGCATCGTTATTCCAAACCTTCCCAAGCCGCTCAGCAGCTTATCTGCCCTATTCCCCTTCAACAGCGCTGCAACAGCAGCACCTATTGCCAGCCAGCCCAGTGAGGACACAGAAAGACCGACCAAAATTTACGATTGAGAGCATCATTGGGTCTGACAAATCGCAAGAGAAACAGGACAATAACACTGTGACTGATTGTGAATCTAATTCGTCGTACTGGAAACAGAGCTATGTTGGCATATACAGCCCGAATGCGAGCGCAACATCTTCCCGATCAAGTTTGCGTTCCTACGCGCTTTCACCAGTTGCTTCTTGCCGCACTTGCTGCTCACAGTGTAATTTCAATACCTAAGCATTACCGACAAAGAAACCCGCGAGAAGTTAATGAGAAATATCCTTTATACAACTGACCGCCGCCACAAAACTATAACTTTGGTAGTTTCTAGCTTAATACAGATTTTGTGTTGGCAAACCAGTTTGGCAGTTATGAATATTTGAAGATAACAAAATTGAATTGTAGCTAGATATTTTGCCTGGGTTGCTTCTATGGCAATTTATTAATACAAAACAGACTTGCAATTTAAATGTAATTCTTCAGTATAGATGATTATCTGCAATCTTTTTTGAATCAATTGTATAAAAATGATGAATTTAAGTGAAGCGTGTAGTTCTTACAATATGAGAATATTGATCGTAATCGATGTGTTGCTGATCATGTATCATACTAGCAATAGATACATTTCAATCGACTTGTTAACAAAAAAACATGTAAATTTCGCGACCGATGCTTGTGAAGAATAGTCAGACAACTCAATGGGTAAGACCAATAATTTCTTAAAGAAGATCATCAAGATATGGCTTCTTGTTGACAAATTCAACTGGGTGAAACTGATCTATCATTTTCAGAATGATTGAGAGCTTTACTTATTTACCATAGCCATAGGAGATAGGTGAGCGGCTATAAATGTAGCAATAATGGCAATAAAAATACGTTCCTCAAGAAATGTTAAGGTTATATTTCTTTGGTGATTCATCAAGGGAAATTTCTTTCTGATATACCACGCTCTAGCCTGATTACAAAGTTTACAAAAACATTCGTGCCATTTACCAATAAGGTAAATAATCGGCTAAAAGAAGAACTATGTCAGCTATTTAATATTTATCCTCTTCGTTTCATGCACACCTCATTGGCTTTTCAGTGAGTTTGTAAATTCATAACAAGAACTTCGTTCCTTGAATCGCAATGGCTTTACCGCATCGAATTTTATTCACCATGTAGAATCCCTACAATCGCGATAAAAAATACTCCGCTATAGTCTGATAGAGCACAATAAAATATTTCTTATTGTAGCTGTTCCAACATTTTTCAAATTGTTTCTACTTATTATTCTTATCACATACAATTATTTTAAATTTCATGCTTTCTTCGATGTTTAATTGCGAGGTTAAGTCCATATTTTTAAAGATTTAGAGCCCTACCTTCTATACCGTGCGTATTTGAACCATTACTTCATTAATTTATTTCTATTTACATAAAATACATTTGTAAGAGACTACGTAATTGTAAGTCTCACGCTTTGTGTACACTACTGTGCTCTCATGTGTTTCATAGCCTTTGAGTGTTTTGCTTTCAAATTATCCGAAGCAGAAACTGGTTCCTCATTCTCATTGGTTTTGGACCAGGAGAAGATGTAGCGCCTAGGAGTTGTCATAAACTCTCTTTCCACATGACCAACTGTTTTTACTGGTGGCGAATAAAAATGCACTTCCCTTTCAATTCAATTCAATTCAAAAAGACAACTTTCCTTTGCCATATCATCTGAGCACTTATATAAAATTATTTGTTCAAAGTACATGATGCATTTACATTACTGAATGAATTCGGTTCATAGCTTGGTATGGCTTGTAACTGACCAGGTGAAGTCAACCGGATCACTCGGGCCATTTTTACATTGAATGCCCGCGAGCACTTAATTATTTATAACCGAGCAGAGCGCTTATTTAGTAATATGTGTACAAAGCGCTCGAATCGATTAGCATAACACGTTTGATAACTATTCTATTAATTTATTTTATCGCGGTGTATGATTTATCATTACCCTCTGTGCCAGTTGTGTTTTCTATCATTTTAATGACTGAGAAGGAAAAAAATTCCCACCCCTTTGCGCGCCGCTCGTGCTATCTATAGCCTCCTATACCATCATTTATCATATGCTTTCGATCGAACATAAACAAAAAGTTAATCTTTTCATTCCTCGAGATTTATTTGCATTAGACAAGGACCCTATATAGATTATTATCTCACAAAGGATCCCGCGGAAAAGGCCATAAAATCGGCCACTGACAGCTCGCGAGATCCCTAACAGGTAATTCAAGTGTTCACTGATTATATTCTAATGTGTACATGCTTCGTAATATATTTAATTAAATACATCTAAAACGCAGCAAGTTAGAGTAAATGCGAAATTCCTATTTAAACCTGGAAGTGGAAATTGAGGATAATTGATGATTAGTTTGCCGCAACCAAAGAAGACCTATATTGCGGCATCCGTTTCATTTGATACTATCTGGCACAGGATATCCGGAGCTTCAACGCTGTGTGTAGTTTTCAGACCATTTAATAGCCATCACTAGAGAAACACAAATGCAAAGCAACTGATCGCGAGTGTGAAAATGACTAGCTTAAAGTTAGAGACACGGGGGGTCTTGAAACTTCCTGGCAGCTAGTTTGCACGTGGGATCGTATCAGCGATTTTCACACGGTTTTTCAATTAAAATAAAGTGAAGTTAGTGTCCCCAGTTCAGTTGGGAAATTACAAAAAAAAAGAAAGAATCACTTTGAAATTAGTGTATGGTTTTGATATTCGTTAGTATTTTAAAAATGTACTGAAATGTTACGAGCTAAGAGATGGGCAGTCTTCACTGCTGGTGTCTCTTAGGTTTCAACTCATGGAACTGATAAAATATAACAATATTTAAAACGTTAATTACAAAAATCAATTTAGTCAGTGATACACGCAGGGAGCTTTATGTTTCCTCAGTCTCGCAATGTTTTGCTTCATGAACTATGAATACAAATATTTCCCTTATTAACAGTCGGTGAGAAATGACATTGTACGTAACTGCCTTTAATTACAAGATCAGTGAGATCGGGCTTACAGCAACCAGCCATGTCAGCGAGAACCCCAGCTACAGACGTACAGTATTCAGTAATTATTTGGACGTTTTCGACCTTTGAGGAGAGAAAATCGTTAATTATATCCTTGAGAGAATACCCGGCAATATGGCAAGAAGTTTGGATTGGATACAAGTAACTCTAAAATTGCGATTTTTGAGCCACCAATACACTTTCCCGAAAAGCCCAATTGGGAGCTAGTAATAAATATATCTAACGCCTTAAAATTCTCAATATCTTGCAAGCATTTCCATAGTAACTTAACTCTTTTCCTGTGTAACTTTTGCAAACGCTGTTCTTGTTTCTCAAGTCAAAACATTTGAACTACAAATGGCGGACTGGTCAGATAGCAATGTAAATTACAATTGAACAGACAACTACATGTTGCTGAAATAAAACACAAATCAGTAACTGATCATCAGTAGGAATACCTAAAACGTGTGCAATTCTGCAATTGGTTTCGGCTCCAGTGTTTCAAAAAGCAACTCGTTTTACAATCGATGTGGAGTACAAGCGGCCATGAACTGAAACCAACACAAACTGCCGTGGTATGACAATAAATTAAAATTGGGAGTGTGTCAACGAAAACTTGCTGCCAAAAAAGTATTTGAATGGTTAAACTGGGGCCCAGCATCAGTTTTAGTTGCTGCTCGAACTAAACACTGAAGTTCTGAAGTACTATATAGTACTGTCTCTGCTCGCAGGGTAAATGGAAAGTGACTCGTAATTCGTTTTGTAATCGTGATTCACTTTAGATTTGCTTAGCAGGAGCTTTGGGAAACCTTTATTGTCATGTTTCAGTTTTGTTAATGAAGGCAGTTTCCATCTCAAAAACTTTAAGTTTCGGTTGCATTGCACATTTTACGAGTTGTCAAATCCATGGATCTTCCCGGGAAACACACCCCTGTGCAAACCCATCAATCAGCTTCTATTAGCTAATCACACGCGGTGACCGAGCCTCGAGTCCGTTCGTGAACCGCTAATTCCATGTTTTATTATATGGATGTGAGTGTTTTACTAAGAAATAAACCACTCGTAGAATCCATATTTCACGGGCGTGAGGATACGGAAAATACGCCACTCGGGTCCCGGATGTGCAAAATGTTCCGAGTTTCTCAGAAGTTTTTAGATAAATTTCCAAACATTTCTGATAATACCCTTGACGCCTGAAAACTAGTTCGAAGATTTCCGAGCACTTTCGAAGAATTCCCGAATCGTCTCGAAGATTTTCCGATTTTTTTTTTTAAATTTCAAAATATATTAAAAAGATTTTCTGAACATTTTTGAGCGATTCCGAAAAAATTCCGAAAATTACCGAAGTTTTTCGAAGATTTCCCGAAGATTTCCGAACATTTTCCGAACCATAATACAACAAAAAGAACATTACACGGTGTGTTCGAAGATATGGATTTTATCTTCTTGTGGCAAGAACAACATCTCACTCGTTCGGAAGCCTCACTCGTGAGATATTGTTCTTGCCACTCGAAGATAAAATCCATATCTTCTCGCTACCGTGT
>JANVCK010231557.1:0-10125 GCA_026546655.1 Epizoanthus illoricatus | reverse complement strand
AGTGGATCAGCTTCCATATTTTAGATCTTTTCAGAGGATTTTGGTTCCGAACCCTTACATTTATCCTTGCCCTAAATCTAAACCTCAACTTGAACGTTACCCGTGCCCTAACCCTAACCCCAACCCTAACCCCTAACTTTAATGTATATTAACAAGTTGAATGAGTCACTGAGACATTAGTCAGCGTGTTGTGGGTCAGCTTTCATATTTTTGATCTTTTAAGAGGACTTTGGTCACTCACTCTAGCCTTGAACATAACCCGACCGCTAATCCTATAACCATTCACAGCAAGCCCGCGCCATGATCATATTAATTCATCCGTTACTGGTTGTGCCTAAATTACATCTTATGGCTGCATTTAATATATCTTTATTAGTTGTTTATGGATTACATTTTATTTGATTACAATCAACAGCATTCTAAGACATGAAAATATTCAGTTACATTGACATTGAAATGAACATCTGACAAGACCAACAAAATTCCTGAGTGTCTTTTACTTGCGCAGTTCTGCGGTGGCTCAATTTTTTTTCTCTCATCAATAATAGAGTGTTAGTAGCACGGACGTTCGCATACATTATACATACTAAAGTTAATTACAGTAGTTAATCTAATTAAAATTAAGTTGTGAGGTGTTTCGTTGTAATTTGTGAATTCGTCTTGAATATTGACGTCATCTTTTTGCATTTTCTACGACGCCAGTATCTTGTTAACAATTTTAAAGTTTTGATAATTCAAAACTAATCAATAGTTTCGGTAGTAGGTATTGATCAACTATCGTGAAAACAGTGAACGTTTTTTACATAAAAAGTTCTTTCTAGACGAACTAACACCCATCAGGCTGTTGCTAAGGAAACGAAAGGAACCATATTACTAAACTTCATACATCAAAATATCCGCATACGTTTTAGGAAAAAGTGATATTAAAAAAAAATGTTTATTTATTTGGACTAATTGGAGTGACAAACGAACATTGTAAACGAGATAGTATACAATGTGCAACAGCGAACCAAAATACCATGAACATCACATCTATACTAAAATTTCGCTGTTGTTTAGGTTTAGAAATTTTGCTATCTTATTGTCTTTATACACATTTATGACTTCTTTGCTTTATGCCATTTAGTACCAGTCAGACACCATTTTCAATGCCGGAAATTATTTCTTATCACTACACTTCCAACTTAATCAGACTGCTGACGGCCATTTTAACTATAGAAATAGGCCTTCTCTTGCCATCAACCAATGGCAGACCGAAATTACAAAAATACCCCAAAAAAACTCATGGACAAATAAATTTCAACAGTATCAAAACCTTCCATCTAGACAGATAGTTCATTAGTTAGCTTCAGTAGAATTTCGGCACGTACGCGACCGGAAGTTGTACTTCTTTCCATCTCCACACGTTCTCACAGCTTTGCACCAATACCAGGTGACTGTACATAACGGGTTCACAGACGGTGACACGACAGTTTGGTGCGTGACAGATGGCTTTTCCCAGGATTCGAGGGCGTCTTGTGGCAGTCACATCCTCGTCGTTTGAAAACTGAAACCCACACGGCCCTGCAGACACTGCCCTGCGAGACTTACGTGCTGAGCTAGGAGGAGTTATCTGTAGATACAAATAACTGGTTAGAAAACTGGAACAGGGTGTCAATATATTTGAGTCATATCTTTTCAGGTCACGATGACTTAATTAATCTATATTCCCTCATTCATTTCCCTAAACTGATTGATAAATTTTTAGCCACACTCAAAACTTTCCATCCATTCGCGTATTTATTATTCGGTTTATAGTTCATCGATTTTCGGTTCGAAAGATAGCTTCTCATACTAAGCTTCTCTAAAACTTCTTGGCTTTTGTAAATTGACATTAGTTACAAACTACAATTATCGAACAATTGCTACAGATACTAGAATGTATTATTTTGTTTTTGTCTGATTAGCACACTCCGTTGATGCCCTTTTAGTTTCTCCGCTTTTTGACCAATAATGAGCCAAGGTATAAGCATAAATTAGTTATTTATGTGCTTGACTTGATATGTAATTATAGATAAATTAATTATCGATTAATTGCTATCATCAGCTGCTCTACTCATGAAACATTTTATTCTAACTGGCCCCTAAAAATTATTGGCCAAAATTTGGAGGTTGTAGGGGAAGGGATGGAAAAATAACACATGAGAGAGAAGGTTGACATGATAGTCTATGAAGTGATCCTAGCAATTCCTGCTTCCCCGAATTTGAATACGGTGAGCTTTGACAAGTAACTCGACTGTTACCTTTGTTATGTTGTTAACAACTTGGGTTGGGTTTCGCACATCTATAAACAGATAACCTCGGGAGTGGAGGGTTCTTAGGATCATCTTGGCGGAGCTGTGTGGACTTACGGCAAGGCACGAAGCCATCTTCGATTTCCAGTGTGCGGCAGGACGTCTGCTCCGACGTGGAGAAGGGATTCCATTCCAGGCCATAATGATACACAGAAGGGCCTTGAGAAAAAATAACCACGAAAACAAACAAATTGGAACAGATACAAAGAAACAAATTGATATAATGTTTATGTGGTTCTTCTGAACCACTGAATTTTAATTTTAAGAGCACCAGCAGGCCTCGTAGTATGGTCCTTAGCCTACACTTTTGTGGCGTGTCAACAACATTTTTCTTTACGAACGAACCTCTTAAATTGTTTTTAATACTGCTAAAGTTTTAACTCTAATTCTCGCCTCCCTTCATAATTCAGTCTTTGCAGTCTTGACCAAAGATGAAATTGTAAGATAGAAGAACCGTAGAAAAAGAAGAACAGCCATAAAATTAATGCAAAATTAGAGACAAGCATGTAATAAAATCATATTAGGTCTAAAGCCGGTCTCACACGCTGTGTTATTTTCTTACGATTTTCTACGCTACGGTAGCGCACGCTTTCGTGGAAAATGGTGGGAATCGTAGGAAATTGCAGCGTAGAAGATCGCAGAACAAATGCCCTCACACGCTACGATTTTGTCGTACAATTTTATACGATAAAAAAACCAAACATGCGCAGTCACTACAAAAACGTGGCAATTGTCTACGATTTTATACCACTGCCCTCACACGCTACGATTTTCTACGATACCGTACGAAAGTACCGATAAAATCAAAATTTTTGAACATGTTCAAAACTCTACGATTTCCTACGCTACGCTACGCTACTACAAAAACTTACGATATTTTGTTGTAGGTGCCCTCACACGCTACGATATCTTACATTTTTGTTGTACGATAGCGTGCGCTATCGCAGCGTAGAGGATCGTAGGACAAAAACGTAGCGTGTGAGGCCGCCTTTAAAAAACATTAAATGTAATTTATTTGTTGAGTGGTGACGAAATTTCGGCTGCCCTAATCATAAGTATGAAAGACATAAATGAACTTACGGTAAGGAACAGTTTGCGTTTACACCTCCACATGCTAACTTTTTTCTTGTTTTTATACTTCCAGAGCACAGCACAAAACTCGCTCATTGTGTTGCTTGGGTGCAGGACTCGCCTTTTATTAACAGAACCGACTGGATCTATTTTTATTTTGCAGCATTATTCCTTTTCCAAACACTGGTTTAATGTTTGGAAAACGATGACTAACTGTTGGAGAATTTAGCCATCCTTGCCCACACATCAATTAAACCGCAACAGCAATCAGTTGTTATTGTTGCAGTCACCTAGCTTAAAGTTAATGGAGCGAGCATAACCTAAAGTTCTGTGTCTCCTGGAAGTCTTTTAATGCATCTTATTAATGCATACCTCTTGTTATTGAAGTTCTAACTTTTCTTCAGCACCAGCTGTTTATCAACTGGTATACCTCAGCTATGCCCTATGTGGAAAATACTTTTTAAATTCCGCTTGGTTTACAAACAATTACAAAGAAAAAAAGTACATTGTGGTTTTTTTTTGGTATTTATTACAGAATTCACACTTGTTGGATATAATATAGTTATAACAAACTCTTTACTTATCTATAATCTCATATCGAGGGTGCGTTCGTGGTTTAATAGTTGATTATCTCCCGAAGAGGTCACTTTGCATACTAGTTAAACCTCCAGCCGCAATGGAGTACACCTGGATGGCCTTTTAAAAGTAGAAAACATATTAGTTAATTTAATCTCGTATTCTGTTACAGGCCTCTATAAGGTCAACAAATAATTTACTAAATAATTTTATTTTGATCACAACTTATATGTTTTCATTTAATCACCGAACTTCTAAACAAACGCAACTGAAAGTGAAGCGGAAGTTGCTATATCTGGTCCTGGAGTTCTCTTAATCAATAATCGAGGGATTCCCTTTCTTAAGATAACAATAAAGAAACTTTAACCCAGTGACCTTTTGTTCTCTTCTCAGAGGAAGGACAATCAACAAGATATCACCCATTTGAATTTGTGGAGGGTATATTGTTAGCACGTTACCCACAGACACTCACAGTAACACCAGAAAAAAGATTTTTCCGTGTTTACGCCGACGCTGAATTAATTGCAATTAACTGCCCCTCGCCTGATTTCTAAACAGTTACATCAATCTGTTATTTGCAGTGGTGAGGCATGTTGTGGCTCCTAGTAGGAGCTCAAAATATACGTGACATCTTTTTTTTTCTACTTGTTCTCTAATTATGTGCTGAGTTAAAATAAGGCAAGATTACATGTTTATATAGTTGGACAACATCAGGAACAATGGCTTGTATACAAAAACAAGTTTGCCTCACCAGCTAGATGGGGGCGTCTGATATTACAGCCTGAGTAAAATAGAACGCCCATGTTAACCCCTTGAGGGTTTTCTGAAAAGGACTTTGTAATGTTTAACTTTGTGGAGTAAGAGGGCAAGAGGGGATTAGGGGCCACTTTGGAACTTTTGAACATGTATAACATAGAGCGAGTATAATTATTTAATAGACCAATCAGTCACTAGTCAACTTCCAAATTATCGATTTTTCAGTCGTTTTTGGTTACTAACCCTTACCCTTACTCTACATCTAAACCTAAACCTAAACCTGGCCCTTACCCTAACCTTGAACTTAACTCGACCCTTAATCCTAGACTCTTTCACAACAAAACTGCACCCTGGTGAAACCCATGACGCAATGATTAATTGACTAATTAAACAGACCACATCATATAAATTAACTTTATTTTGGCAAAGTGGCTGAAACTTGAGGGGTGTCGCCGTTTAAAGAATTTATAGACTTCTGTAGTTCATGAACAGGTACAAAGAAATGATGGATACATATCTACGCGTTTACTCTTTGTTCCGTTTTCATCAGAACTTGTAGCATGTAGATTGTGGGTGGGGTTTAGCCTGTCGAGCATTCGTAGTATTGTGGGCTATCATATTTACCTTAAAATTAGCAAATTCCAATCATGCGATGTAAATAGTGACCCCCACAATATTTGGCAGACAAACATAGCATAATGAAAGCATTATCTGACTGAATGATACACACGTCAGCAGAAGCTAGCCAGCCCTACCTCTAGCTTTATTTTTATTCTTTATTTAGCTTCCATTGTACAAATCATTAAATGAAAAAGGAAAATCTAAAAAAGTACAATGAGGCAAGTAAAACAGGTAAAAACCCAGCAAGTTAAACGGCCTAAAACAAGAACAAGCTCTTTCCAGTTCTACGAATTTTTGCAGTAATAAACCAAAGCACTTGCTTCTTCAGTGTACAGCACAAAATTTGTGTATCTGAGTCCAATTTTTCTGTTGAAGAATTTACCTTATTCACGCAGCAATTAAACCATAAATGTCAGTGTTTGTTGACGGTGTACTTGCTTCAGGGAAAACTTTTTTAGTTATTAACCTTTTGGAATATCCGATTAATCAGTTCATTTCAATTTATGAAATGATCAAAACGTTTGAAAATTATAATTCTGATGTAATGCTTTACTGAACAACTACTCCATCTAATACGTGTACTGTTGAGGTATCAAGATTTCTCCAGATTTCTCTATTTTTGCTATCTCCAATTCGGTGTTATACAACATTCCAAGATGATTATTATCGTTCAAGCGTAACCACTGACCATGCCTGCATGGATTTGTCTGGATACAAAACCCTGAATATTTCCTGGAACGAAAACTACCGAACAGTTTTTTGCAACTAAACTGACTACTGAGGTACAGCGACAGGTATAAAGCCTCTCCGAATATGGCTGTCGTGTATAGAAAGACAAGTCAAGCAATTCCGGTTTTCGGCTCGACTATGTCACGTGAGTGGGTTTAATGTACACTTGAATATCAGTAAATTTTATTTAAGACTATCCATACCGTGGTAAAATTAGCTTTTTTAGCGTTTCTAAAAGGGAACATTCAGTGGCGGTAAACAACATACCTAATCTCCATGAATCCCCATATGTAAGCGACATGACATATGTCTCTCTTTCATTAAAGCTGTAAGGACTACTAGTCACACAGAATAACTTGTGAAAAGCGGTCAGTGCCTAAAAATATAATACAAGTGGCTATGCGTTATATGGCTGTTACAAAATAAACGCCGTAGTTTATTTCTTCTTCATATTTATACTAATATTATTAATACTTATTTCAAAATACTGTGAGAAATTCCATACACCACGTCGTCCATTGATTTAAATTAAGTAATCTTGTCAGCTTTCAATGACGAAGTTGAGTTTCCTGTAAAACGTATTAATTGGTCACGCCAGAATGAATCATCTTGTTTTTGTACACACACTCGATATTTTTATTACGTTCGGCTAGTTGTATATTTATGCATGATTATCAAATCTGTTGGTATTAATCATGCATATATTGTGGCATACGGGCACAAACCACTCAACAGTGGCGGAATTGGCGGGTTGCGCAATTGATAGAAACAAGAAACGATAACAAAGAAACTAAGCACGTGCACAATATACAGGAACGGATTATTTGTTGGTACTTGATTTTCAACCTCTCACGCTTCCATTGTCTTAGTATATTATAAACAACTGTTTACAGGAACTCATCTCTAACAAGACAGTTGAGAACGGAAACAGTTTACAAAAATAATGTATTGTATATATTTTAAACATGAATTTGCAGGTTGCACTGAACGTTCTTTCACAAAAAGTATTGATTCTATTTTGTTTTAGCCATTTTGCTTCACAGGATAGTACTATATGCACGAGGTAGCTAGTAATAGACCTATATGCACACAAATTGTATTAGTTCTGTACACTTCTTCCAACTGTGCTCCTCAATATTGTGTTATGACAGCCCGAATTCGAATCTAATCGTCAGGTAGATTTCCTCTAGCTGTGCTTCAATAAATAAGCAGTGAGGAATATACCGCAATTATACTCCAATAGATACACTGAGAAGGCAGTTAACATAACTACTTGCAAATTAATATTTACAGCTAACTTATTGACCAGTAATTCTGTGTGACCAATATACAATGTGGAAAAGTTTACAATATTTAAGTATTTTGACTCATCCTTCGCAAGTCACGACAAGCCTACCAAAAAGAGGTTAAACTCTATCACCAGACGGCATGAACGATGACTCAACATAGGGACTTTCTGCATTGTATATTAGTATCAATGGTACGTATCCAATATTAAGATGTCATTTATATTAGTTAACCATTAATTAATTTGAATTAAAATTTTAGGAGTTATTAGTTTATTTCATAGTCGCCCTTGCCCTGAAAAAACACTAGTTGTACTAATCAAAATATCGGCCAGAAAATCTGCCTTTTTGGCTGTAGTGCTAAATGTTAGTCATCGTTTCCATAAATCACACCTCTATTTGCAAAAGGTAGAAAGCTGCAAAACAAAACTAGATCTCATCCAGCCCGTGTGCTAATAAAAGGCGATCACTGCATGCACTCAGGCAATACAATGAGTAATGAGTTCAGTGCTGTGCACTATATATGTGTGCACATATAAACTTGAAACTGATTGTTTTGCAAACAAGCGCAACTGTTCCTGAAGCTGTCCTCGTAAACATGTAATCTTGCCTAGTTATTAAACTAAGCACTGGTGCGAGGCATATCGCATTATGGAAAATAAAGAGATCTGTCAAGTATTTTCGAACTCATATATCAAAACAGATGAAAATGCCATACCACTGCTACAATATCATATAACAGATTAGAAATCAAGTGAGGGAGAGTTAATTGCAGTTAATTGCAATTAATTGAACAGCGTCGGCGTAGACAAGGAAAAGTCTATTTTCTGGTGTTACTGTGATTGTCCACGTGTAGCGTACTAACAATACAGCCTCCATAAATACTTTGTTGTTCATCCTTCCTTTGCGAAGAGAACAAAAAGTCATCGTTTCCAGCCGTCACGCGGTGAAAGTGTCCTTATATTTCAGGAATCCCCTGATATTGATTAAGAAAAACTTGAGCGCTTGGAGCAGTTGAGGGCTAGATATAGCAACTTCCGCTTCACATTCAGTTGTGTTTGTCTAGAAGTTCAACGATTCAATAAAAACATGTAAGTTGTACCCAAATCATGCAAGGTTAGTTAATAAAGCTACTAGTTCCATTTATAGAGTTCTAAAAAGAAATGCGAGATCAAATCGAATAATTAAGGACATCTCCATCGCAGCTTGGGTTTAGCTAAAATGTAAAGTGACGGCTTTTGACTGAGATATACTTGATAATTACTTAAACGAACACACACTTGATATAAGATGATCTGTAGTCAAAATGCTTGCTACAATGATTTCACATCCAAAAAGGTATTCTCAGATATGCTCGCTTCACTAACTTTAAGCTAGGTTATTGCAGAAATTAACAACCGATATCGACGTCACGACTCAGTTGATGTGTGGGCATGGGGGTTAAATTCTTCCACATCGTTTTACAAACATTGAACACTCTTTGGAAAAGGAAGAATAAAAATAGATCCAGTCGGTGGTGTTAATAAAAGGCGAGACCTGCACCCAGCCATCACAATGAGCGAGTTCGTGCTGTGCACTGGAGTTACAAATACTTGGAACTGAGCAAGAAAACGTTAACATGTGCAAGTCCAAACTGTTCCTCACGGTAAGTTCCTTTATGTGTTTGCATTTAGACAGGTAAATTCGACTTAACGTTTTTAAACCAAAGTGTCAGTAATACACTGTAACAATATTTCAACCCATGATTGGGTTTATGCCCTTACAGACTGATTTGGGCTGTCATGTCCGATTTACGTAACTGGTTTCAATAATACGTAATAAGCACCGGATTACATATCCCTAAATGAATAAATCTCAGATAAAATGTGGCTTAAATCTGGATTAAATTTAGCCCACCTGCGAACAACTGAGCCATGAGCAACATACACATCGCAGGTCCCTTATGTTAAAGTTAATGAACTATTTAGTTAAGCCTGTTGTTGGTGCGCTCTAGTCGAGGTGTCATTCCCTGGATCTCGGCAAGTACGCGACCGGAAGTTGTAATTGGTTCCATGTCCACACCTTCTCACAGCCTTTTACCAACACCTGGTGACTGTACATGACGGGTTCACAGAGAGTGTCACGACATTTTGGTGCGTGACAGACGGCTTTAGTAAGGTACTTGGGATGTCGCGTGACTGTCGCATCCTTGTCGTACGTAAACTCAAACGCGCACGGTTTTTCTCGGCGAGCTGGTCGTGCAGACGAACCCAACCCATCTGCATACACACAAATAAAGATGGTTGAAATGACAGTACATTGGATGAACATGCAGTAGTTTCGAATATAATTTGGAATAAATAAGTACGAATGGAATTTCGAAGCCAACTGAAACAGTTTGTCTTGCGTTTCAAAGCCACATGAATGAAATAACGAGTGTGCGCGTTGTGAATTCCCGCCAAACTATAAGTTCAGTTTAGTATCAACAGTTAGTAGTTTTAACAAAGAGAGAACTGAGCAACATTTCATTTGTACCATACCTTGGCAGAAAGAATCCAGATTACATCTACTTTTAGACTTTCATATTTAATACTTTTATACTTTTAGCTTTCTACATTTTTCCTTTTATATACTCCAGCATGAATTTTAAAACTTTCTATAGGTAGATAGTAATTAGGTAGATAGTTAGGTAGATAGTTTTGTACATTTAGTGGCTCCCGTTGAGGAATCGAATTTGTTTCAAGTACCCCCCCCCCCCACCTCAAAGGTAGGTA
>JANVCK010231546.1:0-10128 GCA_026546655.1 Epizoanthus illoricatus | reverse complement strand
GGGCATTCTCATGTACGTGTCAAATCCTGCAGTATGTTTAATTGCTAATTCCTGAAAGATTATATGAAACGCACCCCTTTCTTCTCTTCATGACAACCATTAGTGACACTATATTTTTCTGTCAAATGTCATTGGCAATCATAATGCAACATCATCAAAAGCGCGAGCATCAGTGTCATTTTGTCGCCAACTGAATGCGGCCCATCGTGTGAACACAACATGACTATATTAGGGACCTTAAGCAGCTGGGACGTCAACGGTTCGACGACGGCTGCTGGAATTCTACTTTCTTGTTTTCGTTTTTCCTTTATGTATCATCTATTCGTTTTTATTTTTCCTTGTGTGAAGGAGGGCTAATTATAGGAATAGAAACCTTAGTTTTGAAGCCAAACTAATAACAGGATATTTTCTATTTCCACGTTCACGTTGTCTAGAAAACCCAAGATTGATGCTTTTCACGTTGTATTCCTGAAGACGCCGGTGAACAGGTGGTCAGCTTGGTGCATTCCAACGTGCAGTTTATTGTATTCTGTAATTAAGGCTTTTGTTCTCTGCCGTCGTTGTCGACGTTGCCGTCCTGATTGCTTAAGCTCCCTATTATGGTCGCGGGGACCAGGACGTGGTTTTACACTGCAGTCGTTACGCAGTCGAATATACAGCTATTAAAAAAAAGTCTGACGTTTGAAACGGTAAGTGCAATACCCAGTCCTCGAAGCATGATGGGAGTTGTCATTTCCTTAACTGACTACTAAAATATTTTGGATCAAAGTATCAACAAAATGCTTTGTTACTTTCTTTTTCCTCGTTTACGTGACAAAGGAACTTACACAATATAAAATATAGTGCTCCCATAATTCTTTTGGAGCTTGCTATTGCGCTTTTCTTATTGGATATTTTATGCTTGCAGAGTACAGCCAATCCCGAAAACGTCCAAATAGAAAATATAAATATACAAATATGTCTCACACGTGACTATGGGTATATGCAAAAGTACAGACAGCAAAATTACTATTCAATTCTAGATAAACTCAACTCACAAATCAGTGGAATTTATAGCATACCAGGCATGCCCACAAAAGTATTTTGGTTTAAATAAAGTCCATATACGCATGGTCACGCGTAAGATATATTTGTATTTGTATATTTCTTTTTGTACAACGTTTTCTGGATTGACTGACTGTTCAACGTATTGGATTATTCTTATTTCCGGTTAGTTTCACTTCCTGCTATCCGACCGGGGTTCTTTACTAGTTCCATGCCCCCTCGGTGCGCTGACTAGGGAGGCCATTTTGAAGATTTCGACTTATTGTTTGTTATATTTATATGGAGAGAAAAACAGGATGACGAACGTAAGTTGTTCACTTTAGTTCTTGTTTGTGTTGTAAACTTGTATCCATGTTATATGTACAGTTTGTTTCGAAATTCTGCGCAGGTTGTAATTATTGTAAGGGGGAAACACTTTGACTTTGGCTGTCAAAGAATGCTTTTGCTGTCGTAATAGAGTTCTCTTTAGAGCAGTTTACAATTATTTTCTTTAATTACTTTTTGTTTTGCATTTACTGGACGTTGCCGTATCGATATTGTATTAATATATTAATAACATCACTCGGTCGAATTGCTTCATGAGTCACTTTTCCTAGAATGAACTTCATCACAAATCAGTGTTTCCACTGAGGGCCAATATTTCCTTTGAACAAGAAGAATTGGTTCAAACTATAACTTCTGTGATCACAGTTTTAAAACTTCCTACAAATCCTTCTAAATGCGGCCCACACACTTTAATAGAAGGATTTGTATGAAGTTTTAAAACTGTGATAATTTACAGAAGTTATAGTCTGAACCAATTCTGTTGGGAGGAAATAATCTTAGGACAAATTATACAAAAGACATAATTTTTATTGCAATCTGTGATTTTGGAGCAGAGTTATGGAGGTCAAAACTCGACCAAAATCCCATACATTTACTGTAAGTTTATGTGTGGTTGCCACCCAATCAAGATGGCGTCAAACACTGTGAAAGGGTCTATTTGTAAACTATCTCTGTCCCAGGGGCATGGGCATTTCTGTGCCCCACACCAGTGACTTTAGCATGTATTTGTCATGGTTGTTTTAACAAGTGTCAGGAGTCTGCAGTCAAGCCCACAGGATGGTTGCTGATACCCACATAATTTAGGGTTTGTACAGGTCGTGGAAAGTCTCAAAAGTCATGGAATTTGAGAATTTCCTTTTCCAGTCCAGGAAAGTCATGGAATTTTGCTTTGGGTCATGGAAAGTACACAAATAAATGCTTTATTTCACAAAATAAATACCATTTGTTTTCCTTATTGAATTTGCTGGAAAATATCTCAAATGGTAAGAAGAGTTTTGACAATTCCAAATGACACTGGTCAACATTAATTAAGTCATGGACCTGTACAAAAAAGGTTGTGCAAAAAGTCATAGAAAGTCATGGAATTTTGAAAGCCCTAAAGAGTATGAACACTGACACTAACTAGTAAACGATAAGAATTCATAGCTTGCTTTTAGCTATCAGCCATTTCACACTCTTCTGTTTTTGTTTTTTACTCAGCATCTCAAATTGGGGTTAAATTGCCCCCAAATACCTCAGAGACACAAGAAATCGATCACCACCATGAAAGTAAGTAGAACAACCATAGCCTGTATGTTATTCAATATGCTATTTTACAAATTATGCAAATTTTCTCTTGTTCCAATTTTGCAGCATATTATCATAAGATATACCTCTTATTAGCCGAGTGCAAAGCCCGTATGATAAGGTATGAACCGAGTTTTTCCTTCTTTTCATGGCCCAAGTGCGTACAGACAGAGCAAACAAGGCTAATAAGATGTTTATTATATGGCTTTGTTGCATTTTAACTGAATTTTTGTTTGCAAAACAAACTTTAAAAAGTAAACAAATGACACCTGCTCGAGAGCAAGAGGTCCATACGGCAACTTATGGACCTGAAATTGACCAATCACAGTATGTAAAATTAATCAGCTGTGTATAATAATGTATAATAAGTGGTATTATTGCACTTTAATAGTATCATATGGTTTGCTAAATTTGAGCATTCTCATTGGTCAATTAGAGGTCCAACTAACTTATGGTACAAATTTCTGTTGGCTAAACAAGTGTCATAAACTAAGCCATATAATAAACATCTTATTAGCCTCGTGACTCAGTCTGCACCGTAAGTTATGGATCCTTATTTTTACCTCATCAGGCCCTCGCACTTCACGCTTGGTCCATAAGAATGGAAAAAAACTTGGTCCAAAACTTGCAGTACGGACCTCACACTCAGCTAAAATGTTCTTGCTATCAAATCATTTACAGCATTTTAATTTTGAAGTAATTAATTTCATGAAAATATTAAATTCCCTGCTTAAAATTGTTCTTTTACATCTTATGACTCAGAAGTTTTCACCTGTTTTAAATAGTCACAAATAAAGAAACTACAAAATTATATTATGTAGCAAAATATTTGGAATTACTTTGTTTATTTTTTTGTGTAAACTACTAGTAGTACCAAATATATTTTTTGGTTTTGGTTCCACTCCATGTTGGAAAGACTAGTACCCATTCTCCATTCTGACTAAAACACACCTGGCTATTTTAACCCTCCCCAGGCTGGGCCTGGGGGGACCATTATGGCCCTCACTCTTTAACTTCCTTAGTATAATTATGGTAGCACAGCTATACTATGTAGTATGGAATAATCATACAGTACATTTATGATTATTTTTCCTACCAAATTTTGCACCCTGTACGATGCATGCCCCCATGCCCCCCCTAAAAACTTGTGCCTTTCATACTAATTTTGTTAAGCCCGAGGGGGGTGTGGGGGAGGGGATCGGGCAAGGGGTGGGGCAGCACTGGACACCCCCTATGCCCTCAAATAAACCCACCGGACATCTCCCCTATGCCCTCAAGTAAACCCACCGGACACCCCCTATGCCCTCAAATAAACCCACCAGACACCCCCTATGCCCTCAAATAAACTCACCAGACATCCCCACGCCATTATTATTCCCCAATATTTCACAAGAAAACAGTAATATGATTGGATGATCCTTCCGTAGACAAATGTACACAAACTTTGAGCATAAACTTCACATGGCAACTCTGCTTTCATCCTCAGAGACCCCAGGGCAGATTTTCGGGGTGACAGAAAATTCGGAGAGGTTTGTGATGCGGGGGAGAAAAAACTTTGCTTCTTACCGATCTGCCCCTGAGTCTCCAAGGATGCTCTGCTTTTTCACTTTTTCTCGTTTTTTCCCTACTTGCAATGTTCACACATTGGGCTATATCGAATCTTATTAACTTGTTGACCTTGTTGCCATCAATTATAGTTAATAAATTATTTGAAATACCGTGATGTATTAAAATTTTCAGGACTCAAAAATACTCTCAAAATGCAGGAAATGTCATTCAAGAGAACTCTCCATTTTCAAAATTTTCCTTGGGGGCATTCGCCATTCGAAGCAGAACTAAATTGGGGGTGCATTTTAAAACCAGGTTGGTCTTATAAGCGAACAACTACGGCAATTTAGCAAATAATGGGATCAAACAATATTTTTATCTTTTTAAATATTTACGTGGGTCAATAGACTTTTCCTACCCAATCACATTTCCCAAAATTATCCAAACATTATATAAACCCCAACTTTGCTCATAATCCTCTAATTTTGCGCTGACAAAGACAAAGCGCTCCAAACGTCCGCTAAATATTCTAAGCTCATGGCGAAAACATATCATATCAACTTTTAGTTGATAAATTTCAGTATTTTTGGCCTACTTACCAACGTAGAAATTATAGTTTTGTAGAAACTAGTCTCCCAGTTATTGTAGCTGGGCAAAGATTGCCAGTATTACCACTTGAGGCTACATCCGTAGTGTTTTCTGTCGCTTTCCGATTCAATTTCGAATTTGTTTTGAGCAGGACTCGTACCTTTGTTTTACAAATGAGCGGAATATGAATAGCGTTTATTTTATTGTAATCTGAATAAAAATAAAGTAACTGTGGTCAGAAATATTGATCACTTCTGTGATCCGTTTCATGAGGCGCGTCAATGTGCAATGTAGTCCTTTGAAATTTCAAAGGAAGCAAATAACGGGCCACTAATGAGGGAGCGGATATGCAACCTCATCAAATGTTGCTTTGTTTCTTCTTTTGATTGTTCAATAATCTCAGAAGGAAACAAGTTTAGTCAATAACAAGGTACTAAATTAAATATATGGAAATTGAACTGTGAAGGGAAGATCCACTACACACCCGGCCGGTAATTAGGAGTCTGAAATAAGACAAAGAGACTCTAGTGAGTATATAATGCAAATAGGAAAATGTTGGTACTAATTGAGCAACGAATTTGCAACGAACTTAGACAACTTCAGCTGCTCGATATAATCGCTGCCCAGCCCCAATCAATTGACAGCGGGTTGTGAGAACCGAGAGAAGCAGTACTGTAAAATCTGTAAATGGCCCGCTTTAGTATTCTTTATCTAGTTTTACTATTATTGGTAAATGGAGACCAGGGAAGCACAGATTTGCTGAAGGATATTTTCTCTGACAGTATAAACCGCGCTAACTGGAAAAAGACTGACCGTAAGTGTTTATTTTTGCCTGTTTTGTAAAGTTTTGCTCATATACTGGTAAAATGATTATGACTTTAACGAGAAATATAGACTTCAGAATTTTAAAATAACAAACAGAGATTTCAGTTTCTAAATCTAAGTTAGAAATACATAGTTACGGTCAGCAACCAAAGTCAGTCGTATGCCAGTACCTCTGAGTGAATTATAACTAGTGAATGTTGATGGAATTGATCAAGTAAAAGTTGATGCCTTATTTGCATAGAATGTCCATTTTTTGCTCACATCTTCCACCCTTACGGCGCAAAACACTAGTTTTCATAGAAACCAGTCTACCAGAGTATAACAAGTGGTTAGTCCGAAACTCGTGAATAATCGTCCCGTTGTGTCTTTTTAAGCATGAACCTTTGATGTAACGCTCCCGATACTGACATATACAGCAATTAATGTTTAGTCTATTTCCAAATATCTTCATTTTTTGTTTCCTTAGATCTAGAAGTATATATAAAGTCACAAAAGTGATTGATTTCAATAAAGGTTTCTTTCTTCCAGTCTCCATGTTAACGATCAGTTTCGTTGAGGGGTCTATCTTCACCCCAAAGTCTCCGCAGGGTCGTTATTTAATGCGTCCATACGGAGACGTTTGAATAATGTATAACTCGCCTTTATGAGTACGAGTATAGTTCCAACGCTCACCGCGGACATAGAGCCTTCACGTTCTTATCTCACCCCCGTCTGTGCACGTACACTTGTCGAGATCAGTGAGAGGGTGCATGGCTGGCCATATTGCAGTGTTGTGGTTGTATTGCCTCTGACTAGGGTACCGTTGCAGTAAGCTAGATTAATGAAGATATGGAACTTTATTTAATATTTATTTGGCAAGAGCAAAATCTCGTGAGCAAGCGCAGTAGCGAATGAAGCTTTTGATATGACATGATAAATTTTATGCCTTCAATCAAACAAGTAACTTCGTTTACACTCTTTGTTTTATAATAACCTTTTTTAAAGGAACGTTGAGGCTGAAAAAGCCCAAAATTTAAGAACATGCTAAGAACATACCTTAGGCTTAGGATAAGTAAGAAACTTTTATTTTTATGGAAAATGGAAAGAATCATAATTACTATACTGTATAGCGACTGTGTTGTACATACATCGGTTATTTGAGAAAAATATTGCGAATTATTAAATACAACCCAATGGTTATTGAATTTCAATATTCCGCGGCCAATTTCATCTTTTAAAAGCAATCGTGAATAATTCAAAGCCAGATATATCAGTTCTCTTTCATACATCACACAAAACCAAGTATTAAAAGATTTTACAGTTCAAATCATTCAAGTCCATATTAACAGGATTCTCACGGTCAGGTACCCTGGGTGCCAGAGGTTCTTCTCGCTCACGATATGACAGCAAAAATTACAGCGAGGCCGAAGACCGAGTGACGAAGCGCCGGTCAGACCGATCGCGAGAAAGAACCTCTGGAACAGTTCGCCGTTATTTACTGACTGTTCCAGTTGAATCTTGATCTCTTACGCAGCCAGCCATGAGATTATTCCGCCACGCTCATTGCACGTGATGATCATGCTGTGTGGTATTATTATCATCCAGTGAAATAGAGTTTTAGAAACAGCTTGTTGCTTAATCAATCAATGGCCGTGTCCGGATTTCTGGATGTGGAGATATTAACCGTCTCGTTACTGGCTCGGCACCTTCAACGAACACGGCACTCTGCTCCAGGGGTTCTTTCTCGCGATCGGCCTTCGGCCTCAGGCTTCGTCACTCGTCCTTCGGTCTCGCTGTAATTTTCGCTGTCGATCGTATCTTGAGCGAGAAAAACCTCTGGCACCCATTGTAACGGTCAGGGGAAAGTCAGTGAAAACATTTCTTTTTTTCAAGGTCAGGGAATTGTCAGGGAAATCCTATTTTTTGCTCATGCAAGTTAGTAAAAAGTTAGGAAATTTGATATTTAGGCTTCACATAATGCATTGTTTTGGCTGTTGCAATGTTTTCTTTCAAAACAAAATTATAAAAAACTGAGGTATTTCGGAATGGTTGCTCTCTGAATGTTTGCAAGCGATCCGTGCCAGCTATGTTAGGAAAGAAATTGATATTGAACAAGTAAAGAAAATTTACTTCGTGTACCGGTCGGTGAAAAATACTATTTGGTCAATGAAAAGTTTGCGAATTTTTTTTTCCAAATAAGTGGAAATCCTGAATCCTGATTAGGCTGACTCCATCCCTTTTTGTAATATTAAAAGCATCGTCATTTTTTACTTGTATAAATGTCAAAAATATTGGCGCTGGTGCTTGCACACATGAGAATTATTAAATATACTACTTAATTTCCATTTCATTCTTAAAGGAGATCTCGGTATATATTTCTTGCTGATTTGTAAGAAACTATTAGGCTAGTTTGTCTAAAAAATTTAGATATATTTGAAAGAGCATGTTTTAATTTTCAAGAGAACCATATTTTTTCTGCCAGGGTATGTAAACGTTGTTTATCCCTCGATTCTGTTCGGAGGTGATTCTTACAGAGCCGGACCATTATGTTGATCGCTGAGGATATTGCAGCGTCCTTTTGGAACGGAAATAGACTTTGCATTCTAAGATTTTCCACTGAATTGACTTTAAAAGCGCTGGTTTTACCATCCTAGTATACTTACTGGAATACTGGTCTTCTTTTCCTCAACTGCGAGGGCAAGTTCGCTGATAACCGTGGTTTTAGGATCGATGTACATTCAATGAAACTGCTGTTTATCTTTTATAGTTTGTAGTTATAGAGTATATATAAAGAATAACAAACATAGTGGCAGAGAGATGAAGTTGGAAATACGTGTTTATCAGTATACAGCAGCTGGCGATCGTTGAACCATAGAAGAAATAATGGGCTGACTTTTGTATGTGTGTACGTGGAGGGGGGGGGAGGGAGTGAAAGAATTCGAAAAAAAATTGAACGAGCTGAAAAGACAAAAACTAATAATTTGAACGATACAAAGTTATAAAGAAAAAGAGAGAAAAAGAGAGGGAAAAGTGAAGAAATGTGCAGCCTAAGATTGAACGAAAACAATTGCAGCAAACTCATTCTCTCTCCCCTCCTCCCCCCTCCCCACACACACACACACACAAAGTCAAGTGGTCCACCTCTTAGGCAAATAATGATACAACTGCTACTTGTCTGTGGAAAGTTGTGATATTTGTTGATCTGATGAGTAGGTGAGTCTTGGATGAGTAACAAAGAAGACTGTAAGATCATAGTCATTTCGGTCCCGCATTTATTTGTTTTTGTTCATATCAAGAATTTAGTCCATTCCGTCAAGATGTATTTGCGTAATTATTACTGATAAAATTGATAAATATTATATGCTGATTTTCAAAAGCAATTTATAAGTCACTAATCCCTTTCTCCATTAATATGAGAAGATTTTGGAACCGTCTGCCATTTTTTCAAACACGCAAGGTCCCTGGATATTCAGTGGATGTTCAGTTACAGTTTTATGGATAAAAATTAATATTGTACGAGTATCTGATCATGAGTAATTAAATTGTTATTTGAAAGTAGGATATATTTCAGTTTAGCAGACATCCTCAGTTCCATATATACCAAAAAAATAGAGTGTCAATTTCGTATGCTTTTTGTAGGATGTTCATTGGCTATTTAAAGCTGCCATTGCTTAATAACCGAATGTTCCAATCAAAAACTTGAGCAATAGATTGGATTTTCTCAATTGCCTGTGATAAGTTATACGTCTGAGGTATTAACGGAAAGCTTTCACTCTTGGGAAAGATCGGGTTCACGGCAGATGTATTTTAATTGCTTCTCGTCATCAAAATGAAATGTGCTGTTTTTCTTGGTGTGCTCTGCTTTTCCATCAATTCAGGTAAAAAATGAGATCTTGTAGAGAGTTATGTTACTTTCAGTACTGACGTATCGTAATTTGATAACTAACTTGTCTTTTGGGCATTCGATTTGATCGATTTGTGCCAGAAAGAATCCGAGATCTGCCTCTTGCTTTCACACTTGAATATAGCGGTTCAAGTTTATACTTTTAGTTAACCGAAATAGCAAATATTTTAGAACATGTCGAGAAACAAGTCTATTTCATTCACCCAATTCCTGTCTAACTGATAATTGTTCAGTGACAAGGAACGTTTCTAAGATAGTGAAGATGGGCTTTTTGGCATAAGCATATGTCTCTTCCCAACAAAACTCTGTGGATAGCTCTCTTCAATCTGATCCTGAGAAATAAAGGTTTGAAAACAAAGGCATTTTTTGTAGAAAATGTCGTATCTTCTTGTAAAATCTTTTTCGTCAGGAGGCATAATATACTGTATACAATATATACTATAGACTGCAGGCTCGGCTTGTACTTCAGCAACGTAATTCTTTGACAGGAAAATGCCGTAAAGTTTAAACTGAGTTCAACTATATGAATTTGTGAAAACGTTTGTTATGATCACTGACTTGTGCACTAATGTAATTTCACAAAGATACACATTTCAGATAAGTATCGAGTTCGTAAATGGAAATGCTTC